>JAMKCH010082441.1:0-12181 GCA_023653785.1 Ophioderma brevispina | reverse complement strand
ACAAACTCTGATATGTATTTTTACGGCACATTTGAAGAGATAAAATATTGACAGTTTTGCTTTATAAAGACATAACAATGATTCTTTATGAAGAGCTTGTCCAAAATAAATTCCATTACTACTTCTTTAAGACACACATGAAGTTTTGCATTGCGGTAACAAAATGGGACAAATATATTAAAGCCACTGTCAGCGAATTTTAAAAAAATGTAAACCAATCGCGCCCCATTTTTCATCGAAGTCCATTTTTTTGCACTGTTGTATTGGAAATTGTATTAAAACCCCTGGAAGTGGTTAAGCGTAACACGTTGTATTGTCAAGCAGTGACAATTGTTATGCTTTGTTTACTAATAAAAGTCGGGATCCGACTTTTTAGGTCTAATTGGCATCTTCAAGAGTGCTTTAAAATGCTAGAACTGTAATATAAGTTGTTGATATGACGTAATTTAGCACTTTAGGGACAAAATGGACATTTTGAATTTGGAAAAAAATGACTGATAGTGGCTTTAAGCCAAGCAAAGACAAGAATTAAAGTGTATTTTAAAATGTGACTGGCTAGTACAAAGATCAAGCAGATCCTAATTCAAGTTTAGAACGTATGCCTTTTAGTCTTCAATTAGGTTAATTGATTTTAGTCAATCTGATTTACTTATATCTACTGTGTAATATCCCTAATATTACCAATCAGATTCATCTGTGCATAATTATGCACTTTGATCTGTAAACATGTCTCAGACATTTCGTCAAAGGTTAAAATGTTCTCTATGACAACTCATTAATGTTGATTGCTAGCAATGTTAGTAATGTTATGGATAGCAATGACAGATAGGATCATTAAAATAGCCGACGTGAAGCAGATATTCCAAATAACTCTATGTGCTCAGTCAATCGTCTGCCGATGTGATGTACAAATGACATAATGGGTAATTTCAAGCTTTCCTGAAGTCAGCCTCATTAAAGCAATAATGGCACATTTTTTGAAGAGCACCCCAATTTTCAAAATTTGAAAATTTTGAGAAAATAACTCGAGAAAATAACCTCTAACTTGACTTGCCTGAATCAATGAAACAACTAATAGATGAGCGTAGACACGTACATGGCGCTATTTCCCGGCTATTTCACATTGGAAGGCCGTTTTCAGCAGCCATTGAATTATTATCGGGGATCCCGATAATAATTATTCTAATTACAAGATTCCTTCGTTTGTGAGACACAGACATTTTCGAGCTTAACCAGGTATAGTTTACTAGCCAGTTACCAATGCAACCGTGTAAAAATCTTAAATTGTTTGAAAAATTGGGGGCGCTCTTCAAAAAATGTGCTAATATTGCTTTAATCCAACGAGTAAGTGCCGATTAATCATAATGGAACTTATGTGATTTTGAGCAACATAGTAAGAATGTGGTAGGGTGAAAGGGCTATACTTAACCGAGAACAGGAAAAATGAAAATTGGTTTTAAATCGACTCAAAATGGTGGTCCAAAACCAATTTTTTGCAACGCGTACCCATTCTCCCGCCAACAAATGTAAAACCACTTTCAAGGACTTTTTAACTCATAAATTTGGCTCTAATATGAGAAAATAAAAATACATTTCCCTTTCTGAATAAAAATTAAAGGTACTTCAGAGATTTAAGGGCAAACAAATTTGATAGCGCCACCAAAATTGCTAATAGCATAATAACGCCTGCCCCGATTTTGAATTTTTTCTTTCACCAAATATGCGCACAATATTTAGGCATTACGTAAAATTCTGGGCAAATATTTACAACCGTTTAAAAAATGGCGTACGAAAAAAATGTTTGGGTCCCATGGACCCCTATACACTTAGGTGTAAACCATTTGGAAAATTAATTTTCATCTGGTTTATTGACATATGATTCGGCCAATCAGAAATGCTTTGAAAGGCAATAGTACGACGGATTACGACTATTGCCACCTGCTTTTGTATGTTGGGTTAAATATCTGTCTCTTATTTCGTTGGATCATTCAGTCGTGTCCACACGTGTATTTTTAAAGTTATTCCGTTGTGGAGTGATCGTGGCTTTAGTCCAAGCAGAGCCAGAATTAAAGTTGTATTTTAATGTTGACTGCTAGTACAAAGATCACTACACGTGTGGACACGACTAATTCTACCATCACCAGCAGTCTTAGATACGAAAACAAAAAATGCCGCAGAGACGGGAACAGTACGGAATCTTGAAAAGACTCACTCTAGTGCTGCATAGATTTAAATATTCCCGACTAAATACTATACCTTATAGAAATCTTTCTGTCATTTTTATGTACCGATTTTAAGGAAAATCACCGAACCGAACACATCCTACGTGTTATTCAATCATCTGTGACAAATATCTGGGAAACGTTTCCTAATTTCTTTATATCGAAATCTGAATTTATTACATTAGAAAATTGAATACCTCCATGTCCTTTGGAAAAACAAGTGTAGTGTTAGTCCATATTCAATCAAAACGTCAAATATGATCTTCATTGTTTACATCATAATTAAAAAGTTTTGATTTTACAAATACTAAAATTATGTGATACCAACATGCCCGTACGTTTGACAATTTTCTTTCTTTAAATTAGAAAAATTTATCGCAATATTGCCATTCTAACTCTCTCGCGCAAAAGAAGTTTCTTACGGCATGAATGGATTTTCATTTCCGCCTACAACATTTCTTTTGGCGAATCCGCGAATGTACACTAGCTGTTGATGCTGTCGATCCTCAATTTTCCTCGTGCTGATGGGGTGAAATTGAATAGAGAAATAGGTTTTGGATCCTGTGTCAAATATCGGTAAACATGTTTTAGTCCCGGATTCAAACGCTCCCTCTTTTTAGAATTTCTAAAATTTTCTAATACGCCTTCAATATAAATAATAACTAGATGGACAGGAAGTTAACTACAAACTTGAATAAACGTGCCGAATGTACAAAAAGGAGTAAAAATTAGAACATGGGAATGGGCTTTTAACAAAATGAGATTGACCTCTGCTTCTTACCATTGATTTTAGTTTAGAGTTAGTCGGTTGTGAAAATTCACGTGCATTAATGTGTGCAAAAGCCCTGAGCAATCGGTTATGGAGCGTTATGTGGATAATACCAGATTTCCTTGACACCGCGCCCCTCATCTTTTTGTGTCCCTGTGGAGATTTTGTTACGGTTGTGTTTTCTTTTTAAAGTGACCTAAAACTCTAACCTTATCTTAAAATAACGAATTTTGTAATTATAATCGCAGTTCTCAGGTCTTAATTATCCAGTAACTGCATGTTAAAGTAGGTGGTATTCATCAAGCCTGTGACTTAAAGTAAAATAATGACCTTTTGTAGACATCACTTTCGTTTAAGAGTAAAAACAAGAGCAGTATACCATAGCTAATTTTTTGGGTTGGTCGAATGTGAAAAAAATGTCATTGTGCGCTATGAAACGGTTAACTTTTATTTTGACATTGTTGAACCGAGATGTACAAGAATTAGACGGTACACTAAATATTGCATTTTTTAAACTACAACAACATAAAAAGTCAGTTTTTGAAACTTCATCACAAATAAAAATCCACTGACAGCCAACGACCTCCTCTAAGAAGTGACTATCACCTGAGGATCACCGCAAAATAGGAGGTAGCGGTATTTGCGTTGTTAGATCTAGAAGCAACCTTCCCCGTAAACAAAGGCCAGGGTTCACTCCGGATTTTGAAAGCGGTAAAAAATAAATGGGGGACTTGAAGGTATATAACAAATATTAATATATATGGCACTACGGGGGCCGCGTCTGTTGCGTTCTTCAGATATGTTTGCCGATTTTAAAGTGTCCATTTTGACCAGAGCTGTCATTCGTTCAGATCATATTGAAAGCCTTTCTTGTGTTCGACTATACTTAAAAGCATCGTTTTTCCAATTTTTTTTTTGGGTGGGATCTTACATTGGTGTCTAGCATTACTACTATTGGTGCTAAAACTTCTGTACTATAATGATCGTTGAAACCGGGGTTTTACACACTAACTATTTGCCAAACTCACTGCGATGTACATTGTCCCCCACCAAAGGACGGAAGCGTTCAAGGTTCGTTTTCCATTCTAAATCAACCATGTGGATAGCAATAGGTTTGGTTAAATCTCAGAAAGTGGGGCTTTACTCTGACTCTCTTCACCAGAGGCGTTTACAAGACAACGCTCAAAATTTACAAGACAACGCTCAAAATTTTAATTAGTTTTGATTTTGTGATAGTTTATTGGATGGCCATGCAATCCGATAAGGCAAAAATTCCATTCTCCAAGAAATTGAAACCTAAGCCAATTGCACTGTTTTTAGTTTATTCAAAGGTGATGCCGATGGGCAGGTTTGGATGTTTGACAGAAAGTACAAAATGCATATGAAAAAATGGTAGTAAATAAACACGCTCACCGCCCTACCCCTGATCATTGTTTAAGAGCATATCACACCATAAAGACCTCTCATACACCAATATCAGGTTATTCATTAGTAATCAGGTAGACTCTATTTTGTTGCAGCTCTCTCTGGGAAATGAATGTCCCTCAAGAATGTTCAGAGAGCATGGACCGTAATAACCATCCTTAACTCAGTCCAATCACACGGTTCAGGGCAACTGATGACGTCCAGAAAAGAGTGGATTTGTCAAAGGCGACACACATCTTCACAATATCCTTTGGGAAAACATCTACTAGCGGCAGCCTTATCATCCTTAGGCGAACTACATATTTACCAGACTTGCAAGTTGCATCGCATTTTATTTGAGGCATCTTAATTGCGGCAGCCCTGTAAATGTAAAAGAAGATGAGTCTGGTTATGTAATTATTTTAACCAAAAAAATTATTTAACAGGGCAAATATGATTTTTTAATAAGATTGTTTTGAATGAGTCATAATCTCAGAAAGTACTAATACTTTACTTGAATAAACTAATATAACATTTGTTTTGAAACCAGACAATCGATGTACAGGGTAGCACAGTAATATTGGACCTGGTCATAATGACACATGTGGGGCAGTGGATCAGCGCTCCGCCTCATAATCAGAAGGTTGTGGGGTTCGAGCCCCGCTTGTTTGTGCACTTGGGCGAGGCACTTGACCTCGCTTGCCTCTCTCCAACCAGGAGTATAAAAATTGGGGGTTTTTACCCGGATTGCTGGGAATGGAAAAGAGCCTCGCTTGTGCGGGAGGAATGGCGAACCCCCCACAGCAACAGTATTAAGTCATGCAGAATGGTAAAGTATTGTGCATTTTGGGTGAAAACGTTCCAAATTTGGCACAAGGTTGCTATTGATATGCTAAACAAATCTGTTAGGAGCCAAATTAATTTCCTTCCAATATGGCCGCTTTTAAAAATGGCCGCCACCTATAAAAAAAAAAGGCGATTAATTATTGCCAATAATTGGTTGTAAACTTTATTCCCTGTTAGGTCAGATAACGAACTTGTTTTAACTTTTTAAATCAATATTTTCCTGTGTTTTCACCAAAAGTGTAAGTTTATTCAAAATGGCGGTCACATGGCTGCCTAAATTTCAAGATGGCTGCCGGCTTCACAGGAAAAGGCTGCTTATTTTGTAGTTTACAAGTTGCACAAACAATGTGTTTTCGTTGATTTTCGAAAGACTTTGGGCCCTCAACATCCCAACCTACATTTTAATTGTTGTAAATTCATATGTAACATGATATAAAATGGCTACCATATTCAAAATGGCTGCCAACTTACCAATGGCATCTACTGGGTAACCTGATAATGTAAAAGGTAGTATTGATTTTTTGTGTCATGGTAAATGAAAAAAATTTAAACAACATTCTAAAACATAATTGGTGTCTGGTAATGGTTAACATGTTACATTTTTTGGGTCTTGGTCTATCACATAAACAATATGGCAGCCATGTTCAAAATGGCTGCACTATTAATTTTAATAACATGCCATAAATGTACTGCTGCTTCTGATTTTATTTGTCAAGTTGTACCTCACAGGTCCTATTGCCTTCTATTCTACCCGGTAACTTTATGTGCTGCCCGTGCTGTCAGGTTTAATTTCCTAAGAACTGTAGCATATTCAATAGCTGCTAATGTCACTTTGTAGTATTAATAGCGAGTTATTACTTCATGTTTAAATGGACCAAAATAACAGAAATGGATGTGGTCTGTGAGGCATTACTGGTTTAAAAAGTACCAAAGGATTTTTGGATTGTTTAAGTCATTCATATACTCATTCATTCTTCATTTTGTTACTTTTGTTACTTTCTGATAGACTTGTATACCTCCACTTCATATGGTATGCATGCATCCTCCATAGTTCAAAACGCTAGCTAGCGTATTTGTTCTGCTGTCATGTATGATGGTGCATCATCCTATACTAACAATCTAACTATCGATCTTAAATGTATTTATTTATTTTAACTATCTATCTCCATGCACACATGAAGAAACTGAAGAAGGCCAGGCTTCTACTTCATGTGCCAATTCTTGCTGCTCAAGGATACCAAAGGCTCATGCTGCGTACTGTGGCCACAGACGTTGTAATTTTTTTTTTCGGTAAGCTTGTTTCAGCAGCCCGTCAACCTCACTGACTCGAGCTAGCACTTTGTATCCACACCTCGAAAAACGGAAGATCGCAGATCAATCAGCACATCCTTGCCACCCCTAGGACCAGAGAACTCTCTTTTTCTCTGCTGATGTTTTCACACCCTCACCGGTTGCACAAAGGAAGAACAACACCGCATGGACAGCAAGCAAAATCTTCCCTGCTGTTGTAAAAACTTTTTGCAAACCTTGGAAGAACTCCTCCGTAAGAATATACTGAAAGATTCTAGCCAACAATTGAAAGATTTGTTTGACCTCATGTACAACAGAACAAGATCCATTGAGTTCCACCTACCTCAATGACTGTAAATCAACCCTCAAACAGATCATCATATCAGACAGGACAATTGCCTTGGGAACAAGCATTGCTGCGAGCTCCAGAGCTAACCAATCCAGCTGATGGGGTCGGAAAAATTGCAGCTTCACAGTCCTGTATTGACAACCTTTTGTCAGTCTGCCAGAGGAATCAAAGCATACATAGCCATGTTCAAAAACTGCTGAAGTTTGGCTGTAATGTAACTGAATATTTTTTTGGTGGGTTACAATTCTGGCTGCTTGCACTGATTCTGCAAGGTCCTTTTCTGTGTCATTGTAGCGCTCCAACATTGGGCAGACACTGAAATTCTGCAGGTCCTTGTACGTGCATTGTTGCGGCGCCAACATTGGTTCAGACCAGGAGATGTTCCATTGTCTGTGAGCTTCTGTGTTTCTAGACGAATTACAGGTAGTGTCCTGATCTGCTTCCCCAGGTAGCCCCCCCTTCTTGCAAGTGCAACCTTGGATTAATCCATTTCTGGTTCTGACTGTTGAGACATCGCCATTCAGCCCATGAGCATCAGCTCTCAGGTGGGTGATGCTCATCAGGTTCAATACCAATAATGTTACTTGGTTGATCGCAAGTCTTCTTTCCACAGGCGACTGACTCTCTTAACTCTTTGGACTGTTCAAGGTTTGGACGTTGCTGAGAACCTCTCTGGATTTCATGCTTTTGCAGCTGATCCTTTCCATACATAGGTTCTTTCAACATAGATCTTGGCAGCTGCGCTCTTGCATGCTCCGCCACACTAAACAATGTGTTGGTGGAGCAATTCCTGCCTAGGATTTATAAGTGGTCCTTTACATTTGTGATAAGCTGCAGTAGGCATTTAAATGTTGGATTCAAGCGTCTTGGCATGGTTGACCTTTCTCATACAGGGTTGTAATACTCTCACATACGTAGACATGACAAGTCCGTCGATCTTATGTATGTGGGCGAATCACCCTTCTTGGTGCCAGGCGTTTGTTCAAGATTTATTGCGTGAACATACGTTACTCTTCTTTTCATGATGGGGTCTTTTCAAGAGAGATGCATCCAGGTAACTTCCAGGTAGACAGAATTATCACAGTGCTCTAGGGGTCTTCCAGAGCAGGTTTAAGTGTTAAGCTGATGTTTGGCTTCACGGTTGCGTAGATGGAAGTACATATCTGTGTCTTTAATGGATTTTGCACACGGCGCGTCTAACCAACTGAGCTATCAAGACTTGGTTTGTAGAGTAGAGAGCGATATGATATCATCTATGGTGTCGTAGGTTTCGGAAGGGGGTCCATTGCTTCCTAGCCTTGCTAGTAATACGAAGGGGGGGGGGGGGGGGGGGGGGGTTTTCGCCGTTTCGAATCCGGCCAGGCGCACAATGTTTTTTTTTTTCAACACTGTGTGTGCGCTGCTATCTCCAGGAAGATGACTAGATATCCCATCCGTGTCTAACCGGAGAACTAATAAGTGAGTTAAAATTTCAACTGATTGGGCGTACATTTTTGGCTGCTGTGGAGGATTTTTTTGGATACTTTCGACTCGAATCTTTCGGATGGTAGACCATCTTTTCTTGCTGTTCTGGTCATATCGGTGTATTCAATTAAGGTGTGGCTGTGCCTGGTTTTGATCCTTTCCTCTGACAATTCCTCACTTTAGCATTTGTTTTAACTGAGAAAGGACCGGCTTCAAACATGGTGGATACCTTGATATCCTTTAGCAAATTCCTTGGAAAGGCCTAGTGTGTATCCGTCCTACAGCCTTTGGATATGAATCTCCGTGCAGTCCCCTTATTCACTAGTTGGGCCAATTTGTCAGAGGTTTGGAGTCAACCTTCCCTTCCAGCTTCCTTGTATTAAAGTGCGCTTAAAAGGCACTTTGTTTGGTCTTACTGTCTGCAGCACTGACTTAGAGTTAGTGGAACAGGATTCAGAACAATCTTGCTATAGAGGTTAGAGATGTTTTGCCAACAATAGCTGTTAGATCAGATTGTAACCTCTCTTCCAATGGGCACTATAAAATTATAGCGGCAGTTTCGGGTCGTGAAGGGATGTATATGTTGACTGTCAAACCATTCTTCCACAGCTTGTCTGTCTTTATTGGCTTGCATGTAGCCCATTGGGTACTTTGGCTGTTGAAATCGCCATTAGAAATGAGGTTTAGTGAATTCGCGAAATTGAATTGAGGGTGTTTGAAATCTGCTGATTGAGGTTTGTAGACAGATGAAACTATGACAGACCGCGCCCAATGGTACGGACATTGATGTTGTCAGCAGATATTGAGGTTGCTTTTACAACGGAGTCTGTTGTTGCACACATAGATCACTTCCAACCTGTCGATGTGGTCTCCCGATGGCAAGGAATTTTTCATGGAAGTATTTCAAGACCTTTGTTACACATTAAGGCTACCAAAGTACTTTTGCAGAGTCAAATCCTCTTTGGGTGGTGGCAATTTGCCACATTTTGAATTTGCCGTAGAAGTGCCCCGTACTAGGATCCGTTTCCCCCTCAATCAGTTTAAAACCAATCCTAGGCTTTAGAGCAGCAGGAATCAATCATTTTTCATTGTGTAACATGTGCCCTTTGATTTTGGACCGATTGTCTGATGGAATGACTCAATTCCTCCCATCACTGGATGTACATTTTACAGGCTGTGTATAACCCCAGAGCCAACAATATGATCAAATAGGCGTATATTAGTTTTAATGAACAACAACACATTCAAGTGCACGGAGGAAATCATACATGTCACAGTAGGTGATAGGTCTAAAAGTAGTGGCCATTGGAGGTTTGGCACCCATCTTGGCCCAAATTATAATGGAAAGAAGCATTTAACAACAGACCTTATTGGTTTGTCCTTCTTAAGTTGATGTGGATTCCTTCCTTTAAGGGAGTTATACACGATTAAGAAAAACATCATTCTTGAACTCAAAGGGTCAGCTTAAGTGACAATTGGCGCCATTTTGGTTTCCGCTGCCATTTTGGATTCAAGTCTTCTTTGGTTGTATTTCTAGGTGATGTGAATTCTATCTTTGAATGACACTTCTTCAATAACAACCTTAGAGAATCATAACAAGATCAAGAAAAACATTCATTTCTTGATACCAATGATATGCTCAATTGGCCGCCATTTGGATTTTCTGCATTTTGGATCAATTTTTGCTAATAAAACAATGAAATTTCTCAGTGGAGTGTCAATCAGGGTATTTTCTATTCTAAAATGGCACGAAACCCAATCAATTGATTAATTGGATCATATAATAATCATAGAAAGCAAGAAAAACATGACATTTTAGCCGTGGGCGCCATTTTGATTTGGCGGCCAATCTTGGAAGGAAATTATTTGGCCCCTATACCAAATTTATTTCAGCATATCCAGAAGCCTACAGCTGTGGCAAATTTGGTACTTTTTCACCCAAAATGCACATAGGTTTTTGATATGCTTGCACCATTCTGCATGACTATAATGATGGAGTTCTGGCCCCAACGCCAAGACACGAGTGGGCACCAGCACCACCATGTAGAATTTCAGTTGTAATGCTGGTTATGGAAGCGCATAATGACGTAATCAGCCAATCAGAAATCTGTGTATGTATGCATGTATCTTTTATTTTTCAAGGCCCACTTTGATTAGAATATAACAACTTATCTTCTTTAGTTATCCCCCTCAAAATTACCGGTAAACAGCTCCACAGCAGTTTGTGACAATTAAAAAAATAACCCCAACTCAGTAAGCGCCAATTTAACAACATAGTGTGGTTTGGTATGTCCAGTGAAAGAGTTCCGTAGGATTTGTGCTAAAATTGTTTTTTAATGTTTTTTCATTCAATAGGCCCACACGTTAAACTAGGGGGTGCAACATTTGCGACTGCTTCCCCCCCCTTCAAGGGGGAAAATGAATAAAATCGAGTCAGTTTGGCTTTTAATGTATCGTTAAATTTCGTAAAATTTACCAATGCTCAGATTTTTGTTGAAACTGGTGATAAGTTGTTTTGATTGTCTCACATGATCCAAAATGGATCTTTTATAATGTCCTGACATTTGGTTGGCTAATTACATAGCCAAATGGAGGCAGGGTCTACATGGTCTATAGAGGGGGTCAACAAAAAACTTCCCTGGATGTCGCAATGGTGATATCACAAATGCATTTTCTGTTCATTCTGAAACGAGGAATCAATTTTGACACAATTTGCAACATATCGGATCATTTACACCCCCCCAGGGTGGACCTTGAACCATATGGGGGCTATACCGCTTTAACTAAGGTTGAAACCTAGGCAATATATGACTTTTTGTAACCTTATGAGGAGACGAAAACGCGTTGGGTGTACATTAAACACCTTTGACTCCGATTTTAAATTTTCCCCTGTACTAAACATTCCCCCTTGAAGAAGGGGAATCATTCTGAAAATTTGACCAACCCCATCATTTGCTGACAGTTTAGTCCTATTAAACCCAAACAGCACAAATAAATTTCATGAAATTCCTATGGGAATACACTAACCAACCACACTATAAAAAGACACACATCTTACTACTAAGAGTTTGAGTGTGGGGGGTGTCCCATGAGTTTTTTTTCTAGAAAATTGTTATTTTGATTCATTCAAAAAACCTACTGTTCTGTACAGATGTGTAAAATACTCGTGTATGCAGTTCATCATTATATTTGCACGAGACACATATATTTACCAATGGTATATTTTTCTTTTCATGAAGTGTTTTGAAATAGGCCATTCAAATACCTGTAAATTTCACATGACTTGACATAAAATACCGAATTTCACAGATTTTCTTATTTTCACATGAAATAGCCATCATTGCAGATTTTTTTGCATAAAGTAATTATCCTGGACAAGGGCACAATTATACTTACAGTAAAGATGACAGAAATAACATGAAAAAATCTAGCGGTTAAATATGATTTTTACACTGTTTTAAATTTCAATTATTTATTTCTTTCATAATTTTTTGCTGTATATCTCCATAGTTGAGTAATTTGTAAATTTACAACAGCAATTTCTTACAGTGTATGTCTAAAAGCGACAAGAGAAACTTTGGAATTTCATCCCAACTTGGATTATAGTGTATGGTTTTATGCCGCGGCATTTAATGGGATTACTACTTTAACCGTTAGTCAACTACTTTTTGTACTCAAAGCAATGGGTAATCGATTATAATTTCACATTCCCCATTACTTTCACACGAGATAACGGGTGTTTCCATAAAGGGGACGGCCCTTTTGTCTGAATACTTTCTGACACCCTATGGATTCGGAAACCCTTAACGACTGGACCTTCACGGAATAACCACACGG
>JAMKCH010082440.1:0-18879 GCA_023653785.1 Ophioderma brevispina | reverse complement strand
ATAGGAACATTGATTAGTTGTCAGTTGCTATTTAATCTGAGCATTTAAACAGAAAAATTATAGACCGTTTAAAGTTAGCATCAGGCACTGCGAACAAAAAAACCGTTTCACCCCTTTAGAGAAAGGAATCTACACTGCAGTAATTTACAATCGATACAATGCTCCCCATGCATAATGCTGTACAATAGCAGCTATGAAACCCTTCCCATAATGCACCAGTTTTGCCTTTCATTTTCTATAATAACAGGTAATCACAGTGTGAAAAGAAATGACTAAATCTGTACACAAATGTGGCAATGCAAACCATGGATCATGCAATGTAATTTTCCAATGCGGTTGATATTCAATAGCTTTCCATGGATGTTTTGGTGGGCCGCACGCCGATAGCTGGCCAGACAGACACAGTATACTTGTATGTATGAAGTGACGACACGCACGTATACTAAGTGCCACCCCCGCCTTTCAGTTGCAGTGCGCTTGTGCTTTGCCTACGCGAGCATTGAAAGTCGGTACAATGCTACTTCATACTTCGAGCTGGACAGAGTATAACAACCCATTGTACGTGTGTATGTGTGTGTATGTGTCACTAAATTGTTAAGTTTTTTTCAAATTGACCTCAATTGAAATGTGGAAGTTCAATTGGAATCAAACTTGTGTCATAGGTGCACCATGGGATCCCTCATATGTTGATGAGGTCAAATGTCATGTGCCAAGTTCAAAGGTCATGTGAGGTCAAGTTGAAAAATAGGCTAAAAATTGACCTACATTGAAATGAAAAGTTGAAGCTCAAACTTGAGTCATATAGGTGCAATATAGGACCCCTCATTTGTTGATGAGGTCAAAGGTTACATGCCATGGTCAAAGGTCATGTGAGGTCAAGTTGCAAGATAGGCTGAGCAGCTCACAGCTAATATTCTTTGAATATAGCGAGCACTTAAGCCAAGAACCGCAAAATTGCAAAATTCAAGTTTCTTCATATTCTTTGAAGCAGTCGAGCGCTATGGATATAAACTATTCGTATGCCTTTTATTAAGGACCTCGTACACAAATATGCATTAAAATTTCTTAGCGCTCGATTACACAATATAGGGTACGTTATTTTGTTTTTCACACATTTCCTATGAAGGTTCCATGTATTGGCAGCTCCTGATTCTGATGGCCTTGTGCATGGGAAGGGTTTGTAAGCTGCTGTTATGCCGTACAATGTATAGTCAAGATTTTTTCCACACATTTTCTGCTTTGGTTGTGGATGTAATACAAAGCCTGATGGTAAATTTTCTTGCAGATTTCATAAGTTTGCTGATTCAATGATAGAAGATGTCTTTTTTCCTGCAATTTGTTGCCGTAAAAATAAAAGGGGTGCTGATAGCGAAGTGCAGTAGTTCAGTCCCACAATTTTTCATTAGGAATTTCTAAATTTTAAAAAGTTCATTTTACCCAACATTCTTCTATTACATTACCTTCCAATCTTTTGCCTTGGTGCAATGTGTGGACCTCCAGGAGTGTTAAAAAGTCCTTAACACTTAAGTGACCAAGGGGTTTTCACTCCCGTTGGTGCCCAAGAGGGGGGGGTTCCATGGGACCCCCCCTAAGGAAACCACTTTCCCGAGGGAATTTTCGCACAAAATTTATACCACATGTGAAGGATCATAAGACAACCCCAAATCAGCAATAAAAAATGAGATTTGTTATTTTGGGTGCAAATTAGGGGCAAAACATTGTTTTCAAAACATGCGAAAATTGGGCAAAAAGACGGAAAATTCAAATGAGCCTTGCGCTTACATCAAACATTTTGAAAACTTATTTTATGTTGATATCTATTCTAGAAGACCCAAATTACTTATATTTAATACAAAACCAGCAGTTTTAGGGAATCCTGTATTTTTTACGGGTGTTGCAAAATACACATCATTTTCCCATAGAGTTTGTACAGTAACGGTTTGGCAAAGTACATGATGAAATTTTTTGTTTTCAGCACATAAAGGGTTAATTATTTTAATGTTACTAATAATTGTTTACTCACATGTATGTGTGAACTTATATCAGCAAAAAAAAATTTGCTTTGGTTCTCGGTTTCTTATTCTTATTTTTATAAAATATTCTCAAATGACTTCCGTTAGTGCCCAAGGGGGGGTTCCATGGGACCCCACTAATTAACTCATTAACGGCTTGGCCGATTTTAATTATTTTGGTATGAAAAGAAGCGCATTTAAAAGTCAGACAATTACAAAAAATTTCGGCGCAAAAATCCCACGTGTAAAGCGGCCAGCACGAAAACAAATTTTGGGGGTCCCTAGGAACCCCCCTTGGTCACTTAAGTGTTAAAGGAGAACCCGTACAACAAATAATATTATACAATATACTCTGTAAAATAATTATTAACCACATATCGAGTGGTTTCATCGAAAAACAGAATTATATTAACCATATAAACAATGAATTAAAACCATCTTGTCCGACCATGTACTATTTTAAAGTCGCGCTATGGTATAACGTGTTATGCGATACGGTCGGCACGGTTGCGTACACATTCCATAGTAAATACACATTAGAAAGTTTAACGTGGTGAAGTGGTATGACACTACTGTGCCGTCGGTATCGCAATAACCGTATCCATATCCCATATATACACTAGCGCGAAATTCAAATAGCGCATGGTCAGACAAAATGTGTTTATTTTTTTTATTTTTTTTATTTTTTTTATTTTTTTTCACATAATTTCTGTTTTTCGATGAACCACTCGATATGTGTTCAATAATATTTTATAGCGATATTGTTAAAGTTATTCTTATTCGGTTTCTCCCTCTAAAATTGATTTGTTTGTCTCGTGGTCATGTAAATTCAGGAATTTTTGAGCAGCACAAACAAAAACAATATTCATACTTTTGTTGTTTGTTTTATGGAAGCTTGAGGTCATATGGCATTTCCACGGGCAACCACATTATGTTTGGACTGTAATCAGCTCTTCCGCCCTTTTGCTGCTGGATAAGGGAGGGCTCCTCTGGAGAATGATTTGGGGTCAAAACTCCAGCGTCAACTTAGGCCGCCAAGATCTCAGAATTTTGACATTTTCCTTTTCATAACTAAGGGCATAACATTTTACTAAGTAACAGTTATTTACATGTTTCAAGCAGCATACATAGCCATTAGCTATATGCACCCCTAAATGAAATTGTTAGTCCAGTGTTGACAAAGATTTTATAAAGGATGGTGTTTTTTAAACTCCTGTATACAATTCTACATGGAAATCCTGTCGTCACTTCTTGCTAGTTGAACTTAAGGGAAAAACCTGAACTCAAAAAAGCTCTTAACAGGATCATATCAGACATGAGAAGAGGTGGCAGGTAGAAAAGAAATTATAATTTCGCCCCACCTTCATCTGACATGTTGCACTCAAATTGACTGGCGCTGAACTTAAAACTAGTCAACTTGTGATATGGTAAAGAAATGTTCAACAAAAATTTTGAAGATTAGTTTTCCAGTATAGTTCTTATTATACATACAACCTGATTAGCAATTAAACCAACCAATCAAGCATTATAGGGTTATAAATGGTATAAAAAACATTTATCCCAACTGAGTCCTGTTATAAACATCACTGCTACACATTGGCATTGCACCATTTGAGATACGGTTGACCCTCAAAAAAAATGTTTAGGTTGGTTCCATCCCCCTACCCCTCCGTTTAACACATAATCACAAAATCTAGACAAATAGTTTAAAAATTTGTAAAATGCCAGGGGCGTATCCACGCCTGAAAAATGCCCAAAGTACCGGGCTGGAAGTATTTATTGGTAAAAAATTGGCTGAATTTACAAGATTTTAAAAAATTACGGGGGGTCATGCGCCCGAAAACACCGACTGGATCAGGGTGCAAAATTAAGATTTGTAAAGGGGCAACCCATTTCAAGGCAATTTTCATTGTGTAATAGGGCATCAAGGCAATTACATGTTTAATAATAGGGCCACGAATGGCAAAAATTTAGGGCATCAAGGCAACTGGTAGGGGCAACCGAAGCAATTGCCTTCGTCCTTCGGTTTTATTTTGGCGCCCTGGCCTTGATCCGCCAGTGAATGCGAGAGAGCATTAGTTTTTCATTCTAACAACCACTCCACCTCGAAAATCACTGCATGATCAATGTAACAAAAATCCTCTGACACAGATTGATACATAATTCAAAATTTAACAATAGGTCACGATCAAGATGATTCACCCAAGTGAACCTTGCTGAAATTGGTCTTTTGTAGCTGTTGCTCTTGCATTGAATGAGGTTTGGGTCTCCCTCCATCGCTGACAATCCCATAAAGGCAATGCGTTCCCCCCATATTTTTTAAGTATTTATTAAGAGTGTATCATGTTTTATGTAATGGTCTACACAAAAATTCCTTTTATTTCCCAATAGTATATTCACAACCTAGTACATGTCATGCATGTTTTGTGTAATTCTCTGTAAATAAAAAATACAAATTGCTGTTGATTTCCTTGACTTCCTGTACAGACTAATTTTTCTCTCCAAAGAGCTAAATGCTCATTATAAAGACCTCGCATCCAATTTTTATCTTTATTTTAACGTGTTGCATAACCGGGCAGTACTGGTAGATAGTATAGGTCAGATGCCAGATTTTTGAAAAAGGGGTTCACTCGTGTGAATCGAGGCCCACCAAAGGTTATTAATTTTGACAGGAAGGTTGTGAAATTTCAAAAGGTATATTTTTGGATGTTATGTTAGTACTATGCATTTTGTGTTATGCAATGTAATCCAAGGGGGTAACTCAACTTTGGTTTGGGTAGGGTTTTGGTGGTGGGCAGAGTGCCGAATTGGGGCTTTAGAGCTTAAATTTTGGGTTAAGGGCAGGTCCTTCGGATTGGATTTTTTAACAATTTTTATTGCACGTGACTGATTTGAGCCAAATGTCTGAGCTGAAACTGGCAAAATTTTCCTGTTAAAGTAGGGGTCTCACAGACCTGCCAGAGAGGAACAAATTGGGGGGGCTTTACTGCCACACATAACGTACCACCATTTTAGGGTCAGCTTCCGCCCTAGGGGCATCCCTTCGCATTACCACGTTAAAAAATAAGCAAGGTTCATTACAAAAATTGTTCAGGCCGCCATTTTAAGTAGTTCAGTCCCCTCCCCCTTCTAACCGGCTAGAACACCCTTTTATGCAAAGCAAGGTCCCGCTAATACCTGATTAAATGCCAGGGAATCTTTTAAAAGTCTTAAAGGGTGTTGTTCCGATTTATGTCCTATGTGTTCTCTACTTGATAGAGAGCCTGGCACGTACACATATGCCGCCCCATCAAGTACCATGGGAAACAAACTTGGCCAGTTTTTACTGGTAAGACAGCATTAATGCATACTTGCAAGCCCCTATTCAATACTCCACTACTGCAGATTGTATGGGTATTGACGGTTTTGTTTATATCTGGGATGAAATTGATGTGAGGGACTCAAATTTTTCAGGATGACAATTGAAAAAAAGCCTTCATCTGAATATCAACATCGATCCTCCTTCCGGATAAATCAGAGGGGTCCCAAATACGATCAAAACACGCACCTTTAATGGACACCCCTTGTTTGAGATTGTAACAGGTCATATTTTGTAAAACACAGCATGTTCGTACGCCCACACTGCTTGTAATCATACTTGGCATTATTATTAATATTGCAAGTTATTGATTTACCAGCTTGTCAATGTGCTATCCTACAATTCACCTTGATATGGAAATCCACTTCAAGGAGGATCAATATTCATATGCTTCGGGGAAGTGGGATCAAATGAAAATTTTGTTTCTAAGGTCTTGTTCTAAGCCTATTTCTTAAATTCGCTTAAATTTTGTGTCCCCTTTTTCCCACCCGACATAATATTGATGACCCCTATTTTAAATCAAGCTTTATGACCAAAATATTGGTCATATTTCCTTATTGCAGTTCAATGAAAAAACAATAGTTTGAATAAAAACGTGCAAAGAAATTTAATTTATAAACCATTTTAATTTGCACTGTTTTGTTTCCAATGATAGCACCGGTTCTAAAAGGTATCTGGCCAAATTACCAGTAATGGTCATCATTTGGTGTCAAAATCTAGTTTCACTGTACACACCACCACAAAAATTTTTAGGGCAACATTTATGTACCAGTTTTCCCCCCCCCCCCCCACCCACCTAAAAAGCTGAATAACTGCTAAAATAATTGAATGTACAACAAACAGAGATGTGAGTTGTCACTTTCCGAAGCAACAAGCAAAAATTTACGCCCGGGTATTATGGTTCAGTGGTTTAGACACTGGCTTTCAAATGGTACCATGGTACCAGAGTGGCTTGACGCAGTCAGAGGTGTTTACATTGTCAGAGGCCTTTACAAGGTGCAACGAGAGAGTTTCACACTATCAGGTGAACCCTTAAAAAAATCGCAAGTACTGTTTTTGCCCTGATTGTAAAGCTTTCCATCAAAACTAATCCTCATCTGAAAGGATTAAGAGCCATGAGGAAAATGTTTCTGGGTGGAAAAACTGTGAATTTCAATTTCATATAGAAACAAATACGAAATTCAGCCTAAGTTAACAATAATATAAGCCAATCGGAATCACCTGTTTTCTCTCTTTAGACATTTCTATTTCCCGTAAGCCAAACACAAGGTAATAAACGATTAATGTCTACTCATAATGAAATTATTATCAAATATTTGGGTACCCTCAAATCTCTCCGTGCACCTTTAAGTCCCTCTGACGCCTGGCTCTAAAGTGGGGAATTTGGGAAGCTTCCTTCCCAGGAAAGTTGGCCATTTGGAGGGAAACTTGGCCATTTTGGATGAACTTTAATATACATAAGATATGTGGAAATCTGTGATAATGCGACTATCTTCCCGGGAAATTTACATTTTGTTCAACCCCTGCGTCTGACGGAGAAATATTCCATGGTTTGTTTGCCCTAGTCCCATTCACCACATGGGAGATCAGAAGTCCAGTTTTAAAAATCGATAGTTCTGATACAAATCAAACCAGAATCTAGTACTTTATTAAATCTTTGGCTCTGGAGAGCTAATGGGGGGCGGCCAGCCATCACATTGACGTCATGAAGGGCAATCCGTCATTTCTTGCTCCAATAACTCCCGCACACACAGCATTAACTGCGTGACTGGTGAGTTAATCCCGCCACCCCCTGTTAGCGGGGACAAAACCGGATTAAAAACCGTTGGTTCTGCTCGCTTGCTACTTTTGAATAACCAAATTTTGAAATTTTCGGTTTTTTTGTTTTTTAAATTGGTTAAAATTGGTCAAATGTCAAGTTACGACATTCTTGGGACATGTTCAAAATGGACGGAAGATGATTAAAAATGGTGTGTTTTATCTAAAAATTTCACGATTGACACAAACTTGGACCAGTTTATTTTGCAAACTCAAATGGTTCACATAATGGAATATATTTGGGACACTTTTTTGATTTTAATTTGGCTTATAGCTTATGAAAATGAAGCTATTATACATAGCCAACCCCACCCTCCCAAAAAAATAATGTGGCTGTTCTTAGAACATGCTTTTGTTTCAGGTCCAATGAATTAAAACCAAAATTGGTTAAAATGTTCTGATGTTCAGCCAAGTCTTGCAGCAAAGCTGGTTCACATGCTTTGAACAGTTTAAGGGATCATAGCTCCTGCTTCTTATCTCTGTAATACTTGTCTCATTTTTCTAACCATCAGGCAGTATTGCCACACACTTCGCTTTAAAAACCACCCAACTGGACTACTTTGACATCAAAAAGTGCTTCTTAGTGGTATTTTCTCTACAGTTGACACGGGTAGCTGGTGATTTTTGTCCCACAAAAAACTACATCTCTGTCCCTGACTGCTTGTGTCGCTGGCAGTCGAGTTTGTGTGCAGCCTCACATGACCTTTGATCTTGATATGTGACCTTTGACCTCAAAGATGTTTTTTGCATGTAAACTGCATAAACAAGTTTGTTTCCAATTTGATCTTCAACTTTTCATGAGGTCAATTTTTCAACATTTTTCAGCCTATCTTTCACTTGACTCACAGACCTTTTATCTTGGTATGGGGACCTTTGGACCTCAACAACAAATGAGGGACCACATGTTGCACCTATACTCAAGGTTGGGTCCAATTGAACTGCACCTGTTACCCATGTTTGGTTTAAATCCATTGAAGTTGTGGAATTACAGGCAATGTGTAACCATTTTCCACAACGACACAGACAACAACAACAATGGACAAGTGATCCCTATGTGTGTCTTCCTGCCTTAAACGTTGACACAACAAAGGGACCCTTTGTCTTCCTGGCCTTCAGGCAAAAGCGACCCAACGACTGGTTTAATTTTTTGGCCCTCCTATGGTGCCGCACACAGTTAATTTTTGTAGACAACACTGCCATTTGGGCTTTGAGCATCTGCCTTCTGGTCTTATTTCTTGTGAACACAAGCATCATCAGAGTTCTGAACCATCTGTTAGAGGCAGATTTATTCCTGTCAACAATATTGTGTGACCACAAATGCTGCCTGAAAGGTCAAATGCAAGATTTCAAACTGATCAATATTAATTGGTCCATGTAACAAAACGCTAGAATAAAATGATAGTACCCGATACAGAACTTAAAATCCATGGGGGATGGGGCATTACAAGTTAATCCCATTATTGTCAGACAACTTCAAGATTTTCTGCGAGTTGGCAAGTAATCCTTTTTATTGCCCTTGACTCCATGGCTGAAAAAAGTGGGGATTTGGGAGGGGCGATGATATGTGAAAAGGAATAATGTGCTTCTTACTGTTTAATAAGTTCATGCTTTTTTATTGAAGATGATCGCCAATAATTGGATGATTTATAGTAGGGAAACAAGGTCTTGACTTAACATGGAGACTCTCTTAAGACAACAAAGATGATTTTAGGTATGCGGTCCAGGTTCGATTACGGCAGAAGTAATTACAGAAGTACAGATGCAATGGACGATAACTGGAGAGTGGATTGGACTATACTCCAATCAAAAGTGTCACTCTATTTAAAATGTCTATCTTGTCCACGCTAGTTCTAATTAATGTCTCATACCTACACATTATATGGCTGACATAACATTGGATGGACCTCTAGTTACGACATACATGCTATTCAGAGCCTGAGTGGAATAAGGAATCATTGTGTACTAATGGCGAGGACCACTTATATCCAAGCTGATTGTGACCTTCATAGCTATTTATCACACTGCCAAAAATTACTTAACAAATTAAATGATCTGAGGACTGCGGCAAATAATTCACTCATTTTTACTCAACGATTAACTAAAAAAAAATTTTATGCTTAAGTTCCAGTTTCCCAATCCAAACTTTGTTGCTTCATTTTTAGACGCATGTACAAATACAATGTCAAACTAGGTTGTTGTGAAAACACATCCAGTTGGCATGTTGAGGTGGTGTTTACATGCCATAAGAAGTCTCCCACTGCTGGAGGACCCTTGCAATGCCCGCTGGAAGTGGTATGTATGTGTGTGTGTATGCTTGCAATAAAATGTTAAGTTTTTAGGAGAAGGCGCACAGATTATATTCTTTGAATATAGTGAGCGCGAAGCGAGAAACTGCTAAAAATTCAGTTTTCATAAGTTGAACAGGGTGGAGAATAAGGAAGTTTTAAATTGACAGACAAGTTAAGGGTTGGGTGTTAAGGCAGGAATTCAAAGAAATTGTTTTTTTTTGCCATATCTTTCTTTAATATTGTCCAAATATATAAAGTATATACTTGGAAGGAAAAGTGACTCCAAGGAATCCAAATATGAGCTTTTTTCCCAAAAATACGTAATTTTTTAGAAAATCATTGAAAAATGTATTTCACTCATTGATTTGGTTCCCTATAAAAAAAATTACAGAATTGTATAAAAAATATGCTTGTTCGTTTTGTATTCCAAAGGCATCCAGGGTCTAGGGATGGTATTTCCGGTTTTTTGAAAATGTCCACTATTTTTCTTATTACTTGCCCAAAAAATTGGACGCAAGCAATCGCCAAAAGATGTTCAACGTGGATATAAAATACCGATTTTATTCAAAAATTAAAACCTTAAAAACCACCGGACCCTTAGATTTCGAATATGCTCTCTACAATGCATTCATTTCTTTTCATGTGTTGTTATGGATTTGAGTAAATGGGGAAAACAAAAATCACAAATTATCGCCAACAAAGTGGAACACAGAGAAAAATCGAACACATTTGTCCAAATGTTGTCCATTTCCCTACCAAAAATATAGCTTATTCCAAACAACAAGCGTTTCATCTCTATTCTTCACATGCTTCTGCAACATGTTAAATTACTTCATCTGGGGGTTCTTACGGGAATCAAATCCAAAAATTTATGAGCTCAAAATCGTGATGAAATAAAAATCCCTTTCTGTTTTCGAAAGCAACTCACGTGGGCAGCCATTTTACAATCGGATACAATTACCATGGGTATGTGTCATCGAATTGATGCATCAAACATTCCTGATGCGACTCATTACTTCCAAACTTTGCTATGTTCGCTGTGCCGAATAGCACAGACGCGGATTGCGTAATACTTGAAAGTACCCCCGCCCTTTTCAGTTCAGCCCATGTGATTTTTTTGGTCAAAAAATGCCGGAACATAGTCAAACGTAAAAATGAAATAGAGGAAAACTAATTATATATAGATTCTGTTTAAATGTATGGAAAGAAAACATGTAATGCCATTAAACATGAAAAACACGAACCCACAAGTCTCGATGCTTTCGCGTAAAGCTGTAAGACAAAGATGAGCACACAACAGATTGCAACTGTATGAGTCAGGTGCCAAAAAAAAGTTGTTGTGCAAGCAGATACAGTGAGGATTGCAGATATCCTGCTCCCCCAACACCACACCCACCCATCCCCAACCACCCCGCCGCAACACCCCCCTCCCAAACACCCCGCAACCACCCCACCCCTCCCCAACACCCCACCCCCTCCCCCAACACCCCACCCCTCCCCAACACCCCACCCCCTCCCCAAAACCCCACAACACCAACCCCACTCCCCAACACCCCGCAACAACCCCCCTCCCCAACCCAACACCCTGCCAACAATCCACCCACTCTCCCCCACACACCCGCAAAAAACCCCACCCCTCCCAACACCCTGACAACACCTCGACAACAAATCCCCAACATCCACGCAAACAACCCAAAACTCACTCACCAAACACCCCAAAAAACCCCACTTTCCCCAACACACGCAAACAATCCCAACCCCTCCAAAAAACCCCAACACCCCACCCCCTCCCCAACACCCCACAATACCCCATTCCCTCAACACACCCGCAACATCACAACACCACAAAGCAACATCGTCACCCCTCCCCACACAACCTGCAAACACCCCGGCCACAACCAAAACCCTGTCTCACAAACAACCCTGGAACTCCCCAACACACCCCAACCCCTCAACCAACACCCACGCAAAACCAAACACCACGCAAAAACCCAACACGCCAAAAAAAAACCCCACACCACGCAAAAAACCCCACCCACTCCCCAACACCCTGCCAAACCCCATCCCTCCCCAAAACCACCCCACCCTGCTCCCAACACCCTGCAACACCCCACCCCGCAACACCCCACCCATCCCCAAACACCCGGCAACACCCACCCCTCTTCCCAACACCCCATAATACCCACCTCCCCTCCCCCAAAAACCCGCTCTACAAAAACCCCACCCCATCCCCAACACCTGCAACATCGCCCCCCAACCCTTGAAAACACGTCCTCCCAAACACCTGCAAACTCCCCAACACCCCACCTCCTCCACAAAACCCACATCTCCCCAACACCACAATTACCCACGCCTTCTCCAACACCCGACATAACACCCCCCCCCAACACACCCACAATACCCCATTCCATCAACAACCCCGCAAACATCACAACACCGCAGCATCGCACCCCCTCCCCAACACCCCGCAACAAAGCACCCCCCTCCCAAACACCCTGAAAATGACCAAACAACAAAACAACTACAAAAAAACACACAAAGACCCAGACACACAAATTAAAATAAAAAAAAAACCACAATTCACTAAAAAAAAACACCACTTAATAATACACCCACCACTTCCTCAACACCCCTGACCCAAAAACCATCCCCCAACACAATGCAAAACCCACACACCACGCAAAATCACCCCCCGCCCCAAACACCCCGTAACACCCCACCCCCTCCGCAACAACCCCACCCACTCCCCGCAACACCCCCAACCCCCCCCCAACACCCTCAACTGCTCCATGTAACACAGAAATTTTGCATATCAATGTTACTGTTTAATTTTGATTTACAGCAATTACATATTTAATTAGACAATTTGCATGCAAAGATGGCCCCTTTAATTGGCCCACCTGCACTTTGACCAAATTAAGATTCACCCAAAAAGATGAAGGGCAGACTATACTCTGTTCGTTCTAACGTTTGGGGTTGACGTCACTACGCGTGTTAGGTTTGCACAAGAGAAACCAAACGCGCCGGACCTTGGAATTGCAGCATTACGCACACGCACAAAGGCGACGCAATCAAACGCTAGAGGCGAAGGCAAAGTCGCGTATGAGGCCGAAACCAAAGTTATTAGTCTAATGTAGTGAAGGAATTTTGGCTATCTAATATACCATTTCAGTGATACAGAATTAGGCATATTCAAGTAGCTCATTTGCATACCTGAGTGCATATTCACATACGGGGTTACTTTCAAATGGCAATAAAGCTGCACACCATAATAGGGTTTGGATGCAGTACAGTGAAGGAAATTTTTTTGTGTATCCGATGTACTTCAAAAATATAGCATTACGCGAGTTTTTGCATATTAATTAACTCCTTTGCATACCTAAATTTTTGACCAAAAAAACTCAAAATCTAATCAGTTCGAGACCTCTTCAGCACCATTCTTCCACCCCCTAGTTACATCATTATATGCCTTATATCATTTGTGATGTGATCGGGAAAATGTAGCATAGGACAGTTTTTGAAACAACTAAAGGAAGAAAGTACCTTAAAATTGTTATGTTTACTTTATTTTGTCAGATTGATAAGCATTTTTGCAACTTTTGATATGTGTACCCAAGAAGAAAGAAGTAAAAAGTTACGGGGAAACTTTTCACATTTCAAAACTTTGAATGATAGTCAAAAAACTCCAAATATAAATTTTGGCACCATGTGGCGGGTTTCCCAGATCACATAACATAAATTTTGAACTCAAAAACACACAGCCTTGCAGGAAAAATTTTCGTAAATTAACAAATTGATACGTAATTAGCATATATTACACCCCAAACATCGTTATTCAGTCGAGAAAACTCATCAACGCGCTTCGTTCACCAAAGTTTACAATTCATCGTAGCCCTTACGGAACTCCGAAAAATCATAAAACAAATATGGCCAAATTTGACATTTTATGTGAAACCTCACTTGACAAACCTTTCCCTTGGACCTTATTTCCCTACCCCTGACAGATTCACCCAGGGGAACGCCACCCCCCCTGGGGGGAACTGAATTACATGGTTAGTGGGGTTTTTCCCATCCTACAAAACCATATAGCCCTTGTTCTTGGCTACTCTAGCGCCCCCTCATCCAGGAACAAAACCACCCCGGATATGGACCAAATGTTCAGGGTTAACATTTTTAGCATGGACGAACGCGGAAGCCGATTTTTATAGTCCCCTCCGACGGCCCGGGGACAAGAAGCGATATTGCCAAAAATTAATAGTTAGTCCATTAAAAGGAATGCATCATTTGACAGCATATCATTTGCATAATAACTTGATGGAAATCGCCCCCAAATACACCTGCTGTCAGCCCAAGAGACCCGCTCCGCAAACTTTGCATGTTGATAAATTGACAGTGATTGTTGAACATTAGTCTAATTGACCCTGACCCTTATTTTCGGAAACATGGAGGATTGCGAATTTGAGCCCCATAGTACTTAAACATTTGAAGCCTCTGCAATTTTTGGTTTAAATTTCACAATGCTGCAGAAGAACCCAGCATCAAGTGTTAAAACAACAGTATTTGGAAGGTAAACATAATTTAGAAATTATGCAGGTGTATAAGCCAGTTTAGGCGACGAAAATTAAAGGTCCATGGCCCGATCGCTAATAGCATCGTCCCAGGACCCCAAATCTTTACCGGAACGTGGTCCTAATTTTGGGATCAGAAGGAAAGCTACTATTTTTCTCAATTTTACCCTGTGAAATCTAGGATAAAGGATGTTTAGATGGAAGTTATGAGCGAAAATATTCCACATTTTGGTCGCCAATATTTAATTTACACAGCACTCTATGGGGCTTACAAAATTACGTTTTTAGGTCTCACATCAAAACGGGATTGAAATATCGGCGCGAAAATTTAACAGATGGGTTTTGGGGTGAATTCCATCCTATCAAGATGAAACTTCATGTACTGAAATCGGGCATCCCCTTTAAAAATCCTGTTTGTTTTAGGGCCGACCGACCCTGCATTTTTCAGTTTTGCAGAATTTTTTTTTTAGTTTCCAAAAATCACTGTAAAATCAGCCGCTTTAGCCTAAATTTATCAATTTTGGCTGATTTTTTTTGAAATTTGTTTTTAAAAAAATTTTCATTTTTCTCTTGATTTTCATATTTTGGGCGGCTGATTTAGCCCATATTGTGGGGCTATTTGGGGCATTTTTGGGATAGTTTTGGGGGGCTATTTTAGGCGAAAATTTGCAACGTCAGTCTTGGTCAAGCATGCTTTGGCAAATTTGGACACATGAATGACGTGAGACACCGTCTCGTGCAATATTGCGATGATGAGTACCATTATAATAATGAAACAATGAAACATCTGAGAACATTGTTATATTTCTACCTAAGTTTACCTTAAGTTGTACAACTTGTGCTGAAATAAATTTCATGCACATCGTTTGGACAATAATAATTAATATCTGCAATCTGCAGTAGTTGCACCTTCGTTTGAGCCATGGTTATCTAATTACGTCGTCATGTCGCTGTGCGGTTTCCATTTCAATAACTAATATATAAGTGGTTTGAAAAAAAAATAACGGGAATCAGAGTCGGGAATACCATGCTCGCTGGCGTTGATTGAGCAAGCCGTTCGAATGACATTTTGAAGGCATTTTTAGCTATTTTCTCCACTGTCTATCCATTTCACGCTTTTTAAAATGATTCTCAGAAGGTTAGCTTATTATACATTAGTAATTTTGAGACAGGAATTGGTATTTCCTTATTTTTTTCCGTACATTTCTATGGTTAGTGATGAAAAGCAGGCATCGTTTTATACGGTATAGCAAATCTAAATAACGTTTAAACACTATTGGCCGCGATGCGGTAGGATCCCGGATAGAAGCCGACGAAAATTGCTGATTTTTCCTTCAAAAGTGATAATCGCATTGATACTCACGACCGCAAAGTGCCTAGTTTTAACATAATTCCTGTAACAGTCACTGTCGGGAAAAAACCGGCAAACGGGAAGCTTCATTGCCAGGGAAATCTGGGCCGACTCGCGCCGCGGGAAATTTTAGTGACCCAAAAGAAAAGAAGAGAAAAAAATAAGGAATAATCAACGAAAAATTTTGATATAAACAATGAAACATAGTAAATAATCAAGGAACCAAGAGTAAAATCAACCATTAATTGAATAATAAAAGTAGGAAAATGAACGTCTTGAGTACCAGGTGTTATTTCTTGATAAAATTGGACGAAATTAGCTACGTCTCGGGATAAGCACCACAAAAATCTAGCGCAAAGAAAGCCGACCCTCCATCACTGGTAGCAAATTTCTATCAAGTCATCACGCGCAGTGTGTAATCAACTTTAGTATCAGCTCCAGGTATCAAACCGGAGTCGATCTGTGTATTTAGTTAGAAAAAAAATGGTTTCGTTGAAAATCTTTTAAAATGGCGAAAGAATTTTAACAATAGTGCCTTTGTAAGATTACATACCTATTTTGGATTGAATCTGTAAATTTTAATATAAAAATTTATAAAGGATTAAAAATAAACTTATTCCCCATGTGGCTGAATCTTAGCAAAATATGACATCAACTCCATAGCAAAATGGGTGATGGTGCGGTCTTTACACACAGCTCGTCTTCCATCACTCTCGTGTAAATAACTGGGCACGCTTGAAACAACATGTCAGTCCAAATCAGCAAACATTCCAGAACTTGATTAATTGTGTAAGTAATCTTAGTCCTTCTTCTTCTCCCTTTGATTTTGCTTGGTATGTTGTAAATTAAGGGTCGATTTGGGCACATTCTATAACGATTCTGAGCTTACCATATCGCTAAAAAAAAAGTGTTAAAAATGCGCACCAATAGCTTCAATTGCAACTCGATTTTTCAAAAAGCTTCAGCTTCTGAGGGGGAGAGCCCCCCAATCAGACCACCCCCCCCCTGTTGCCGCTAACACTCCGTGATGGCTGCAAAACAGCCGTATAAGTCGCGGGAAATCTTGGCTTCCTTGCCGGGAAAAAAATATTTTTTCCAGCCGTGGTAACATGCTCAATGGGGCATGTGTGATAACGACCTGCATGCCATAGTTGCCTCTTGAAATGTGCATTTCATGTGCTCGCTGATGAAAACGGAATATTGCCCGCAATGGTATGTTGTAGACCAGGGGATACAACCCTAGCTAGAGTTGCGGGGTACCGAAACTAGGTTGGTGGATAAACTAGTGGGCAAACAAGTTGGTACTACGAAAGATATTCTGCATGCTGAACAAGACATACAAATTTGGGTTAATGGAAAACGTGCCGTAACTTCTTCAGTGTAGATTTGTCGATGATCAAACGTGAAATGATTTTGTTTGGGATTTATGAAGTCGAAGACCAGAAACGAGTCTCTCCTGCCGTACCGGCCCGCATGCTTAGTGTATAACACACATGCACACACACACTGTATTGCGGGTTGGGATTGGGAAGAGATTACAATCAGGTGACGGAATGTTAGGAAAGATTTCCATTGGCAGTCACGAACTTTTCCGAAGGCCGCTACAGCTGTCAAAGCACATGGTACCGCCACCATTTTTGTAAACACTACATGTGAACCATGTGAATGCTGACACCGTGATTTAAAATTTCGCCGATTTCTTCTGGTGGCCGTAGGGATCGTTCATAAACCGATAGAAAACTTTTGTAACAACCGTTATTTAAATCCTGATATCGGTAAGTGGAGCATATTTCTTGTAGAAATTTCTTATTTTTTGTTGCCTCCTGTTGAGTCCTTCACCCCCCTTGTCCCCCATTGTGTTGTTGGTTCAGTTGAATAGTTCAAAGTTGTAGACCCTAGGGGATACAAACCAAGATGTGGTTACCAATTTCATCTAGGTATAACACATAATTGTCTAGATAATTTTTCAGGTGGCCGCAGACAATCGACTGGGCAATTTGTCGGGCCCCTGGCTAGCCACCTCGACAAATTTAGCTGTTGGGTGTAATGCTCCCTTAGCCGACCTTCCGGTTTGCGAATATTATTTAATCAGGACCCATTGTCCCCCCATTGTCTTCCGTGATTGTGACTTTTTTTGTATAGCTAACAATCACAAATACTTACTATCATCCCATGCGAAGTCTCTTTGAAGTTTCTTCTCTCGATTCTGCCCGATTGGCTTGTTGATGGTGCCAACTTGGACCGTATTTTTAGATAACCGATCGTATGTCTCGTGAAGTTGAAATGAGTTGTCGCCAGAATTCGATACAGCGGCCAAGAAGTCGGCAAAGATTTGTTATTCACTGGCACTAGGTCCTTATCGTTTTTAGCTCCTTTAGCCCACTGAAAGGTCCAAACGGTGAAAGACAACACCCCCAGCAAAAGGTTCGCCCTGCCCGCATGACTTGATTTATGAGTCCGAAAATGACCTCGTTGCCAGTGTCATATCATTGACCGTTACCCGATGTTTTGCCGCTGTTCTTAATCTTAACGTAGTAATGAACAGTCGTAACCACAGTCATTTCAAACAAAGCACTAAGTTATGGAGCAACAGCTGAACTTTATAGAAGGCGTGGTTACTTTTTGTTCAAACAACGTAGTTTTTTCCTTTACTTGTTTGTTTTTTAAACCCTCATTTACATAATGCTAATGAAAGTAGTTCCTGAAGAATCATTAAATCGTGTGTAACAGTAAAACATACGCAATACTGCGGGTTTGTTGTGTTGATTGGTAGGCACGAGTGAAAACTCATGCACACAGCCTAAACCGCTGTACAATGAAAACGAGCGCCCCATAAACCCCACTGCGTGTGGACCGGCGTGTGGAACTATTTAACCTTTGATGAAGTAATATATTGATATATATAAATATATGAAAAAAGATACTATTTAAGCAGAAAATACTGACTTCCGGTTAGAGAGTGCTCGATCCATGAAGGAGAGCTAACATAAGATCAGGCAGTAGTTAAATTAGTAGTACATACTAGTTACTGGCAGTTTCTGCAGACCATCTATGCCTGGTCGCACATCAGACTTAATGTCCTATACTCTTGTTAATGATGTCGAAATCGTCGGCCCTCAAGAACACACGATTGCGCTAAGACGGCACGATATGCGGTAAAAGAAAAACAAGGTCCAGCGCTTGCAGAGGTGGAGATGGGTACGCGCGCATCCTTTGAGGCAAAGATTAGGACAAAAAATACAATTAAAAATGTATACATATCTTATGAACGAAGTATAATGGTATAAGGTGGCTGGACCACGGTGGTACATAACAATAGTACAGTTAAGTCTGATGATTGCGACCAGCATAGACTGGTCTGCATGAAACTGCCAGTAACTAGTTGTACTACTAATTTTTGAACTACTCTGCCTGATTCTTTATATAATATTATCAGCATTACTGCAGGCAATCATTTCTTGCAGACTCGTCTGCCTTGGATAGA
>JAMKCH010082439.1:0-10507 GCA_023653785.1 Ophioderma brevispina | reverse complement strand
GTTGTTTTAAAATTTTGAAACCTTCACAAACTGTAATTATGGCCATATATTTTCAAAATGGCTGCCCGCAGAGATTATGAAAACCAAAATGCATAAATTTGGTACCAAATAAAACTGCAAAGTTAAGTCAGGTGTCGATTCATTAAATTCTGACATTTTCAACGCACCGGAATGGTTTTGAAAAGTTTTGAAAAACAGAGTTAAAGTAAACTCTAATGACGACCGAATATTTCAAAAGGCTGCCGGCGGCCATCTTGAAAAACATTTAAAATGTCACATCCAGGAATTATATCAGCTAAGAAGGTAAATGAGGTCATCTTTTCCCACTAATTCCCACATTTCCAACTCAATGGACATGGTTCTTAAAATTCTTAATAGTTAAAAACTCTAAGTAGACGTTTATTTAAGACTGGCCGCTTATTCGACATTTTTAATTTAGAAACATTAAAATTTTATCACTTCTGGCACCAGATCATTAAAAACAGGTAAATGAGGTGTGCCAGTTTCTGACATTCCATCCCAAGGGAATGGTTTGAATAATTCAAAATTTAAGCAAACTCTAGAATGACCATAGAGTTTCAAAATGGCCGTCGGCAAGCCATTTGAACAACATATGCCCTAAAGCCTTCACCAGGTCGGCTACAAAGGGGGGAGGCAAGTTTTTCTTTTTTCATTCAAATATGGAGTTACAAACCTTAGTGAGATTGGTTATTAAGAGTAACCATTTTTATTTAACCTTTAATGTCATCATAAGGGCGTGATTTGGTTATTAATTATTCAGGTGATGGCTAATGTATACAAACTTTACGATCAATTCCTTGTGGCAAAACAGTGTTGTAAGAAAACTCCTTCCATGGTAGGATTAGAATGCCTCTCTTTGAGAGGGTGCAGGACTTATTGCAAAAATATATCAGAAAATGCACTGATGAGACAGCTTACTTAGAATATCTTCCGTTAGAAAAAGTCATAAATATAGTAGACTTTTCTTTCTAAAAGGAAATAGTAGACTTCTTCGTCTGATCAGATAGAACACCCAAAAATTGTATTGTGCATTTCTAATACAATTCCCAAAGAATTCAACTCACTATTGAAGTGTTGATATGGTAATAACATGCATGTGTCCACTTGTTTTTATTTATGGTGTATAAAGAAAAAACCTGAGTTTAGTTGAGTGAAAAAGTTATATGGCTCCTAAGTACGGTTGTACGTGAATTCTGATGATCCTGGAAAAAAACAAATCTGATATACTTATATGGTGTCATGATTATAGTTATTTTATTTTTCATTATGTCAAACTTTTAAAAACTAGAAACTTAGATTTGGAAAATGCCAGAATCAAGTGAAAAGTTCACAAAATTTAATTTGGTGTTGATCTGGTCCAGCTCAAAATTGCTTTTGATCTTTTTTTGCAAAAAATATAAAAAACTTGAAATTTTGAAAATAAAATAATTATGAGTTTTAAAAATTGGTTAAAAGTTGGCAAATTTTACAATTTAAAATCATTCCATTGGTCTAAAATGGCAGAAGTTACCAACAGTGAAATAGATAATTTGCCTTTACATTGAGTAGTGCTGAATTTTGCATTTTCCATTTTTTTCAAGATGCCCCGGCAGCCATTTTAGAAAATTTGGCCGTCATAAGATTTTACTCTGGCTTTTTTGAACACCATATGCCTAAATCCTCACCAGGTCGGCTCCACACAATGGGGGAAGCCAGTTTTCTTTTTTCATTCAAATTCTGTCAGGTTACAACCTACGTGAGATGGTTCTTAAAGAGTAACTTTTATTAACCTTTAATTGGTCATCATAAAAAAGAATAACATGATATAGAATTAATCAAAATGACATATAAATAATATAAATATATGAAAAAGGACAGAAAAAAAAACTGAGAATGGTGTTATTATACTACCCGACATTGCTTTAGTGTATTATGTGTTTAATAAGTGTGGTGGTTTTTTTTTTTTTGCCATCCAAGTTTATTTCTCATTAACGAGCCCCAATCCCTTAAATTTGTTGATAAATGATGTTGAGTTATTGAAGACCTTCGGGCTTTCCATACTCACTGGCATGTACTCACTGGGGATGATGCCCTGAGCAAATCGGGAAAGAACCTCAGCCATTATGTGTTTCCCTTGAAGTACTTTGGAGATTTTGCAGAATATTGAACCCTAGTGGCAGAATCAACTAAAAGGTGAAGGAATAAATTGGTTCGGGTGTTTGGAATGGGTCTAGATCATCCAAAACCTTTGACCACCGACCTCGTATTGGAACATCACATTTTAGGGAACAAAGTCATTAGCCCAGCCGCCCACTTTGAGTGCGATTCATGTCCTATTCAATGACATTTTTCATTGTCCACAATGTCCTGATCTCTATGATAGTGGTCCTGTTTTGTATCCACCATTTACGGCTGCATGGTTCAGCGACAATGGCGTCATGCTACCAGTTAAGTGTCTGAAGCATTACCCCTCCTGATATACTTGGGCCTTGCAAGTATTTCAGGAGTGAGGTGGGGGTATGGCAAACAGGGCAAAGTGAAATTTGAGGGTGAAGTGAACTTGCTTGGGGTGCAAACATCAACATTTTTTAGATTTAAAACCAATTTTTGGTCCTAAATCACTTGTTTTTTTGCCAACCTTTGTGATTTTGCCACAAATGTGTCCACTTGTTTTATTTATGTGCGATATAAGGAAAAAACTGAGTTTAGGGTGAGTGAAAAAGGTTATATGGATGCCGAAGTACGGTTTCGATGAATTTCGTGATCTGCGAAAAACAAAATCTGATATACTTTATGGTGCCATGATATCGTTTTATTTATTTACATTTGATGTCAAACGTTTAACTAGAACACTAGATTGAAAAGCCCGAAATCAAGTGAAAAAGTTCACCATTACTTTGGTAGTTGATCTGGTCCCCCAATAATGCTTTTATCTTTTCAAGCGGCTGCCGGCAGCCAATTTGAAAATATATGGCCGTAAATGGAGTTTTGGCAATTGTAAAATTTTAAAAATCATTCCATTGCGTCTTAAAAATGCAGAATTTAGTCTGAAAATGAGAATCATTTGCCTTTACATTTGATTAGTGCGGAATTTGACATTTCCATTTTCAAGATGCCACCGGCAGCATTTAGAAATCTATGGCCGTCATAAGAGTTACTCTGCTTTTTGACAACATATGCCCTAATCCTTCCCCAGGTACGGCTCCAAAGGGGAGCAAGTTTTCTTTTTCATTCAAATTATGGCATTTACAACCTAGTGAGATGGTTATTAAAGAGTAACATTTTTATTTTTTTTTTTTTTTTTTTTTTTTTAAATAAAATTGATATAGAATAATCAAAAATGATAAAATATATAAATATATGAAAAAGGAACAGAAAAAAGAAAACTGAGAATGGAGTATTATTTACTCCCGACATTGCGTGAGGTGTATTAGGGGTTTAATATGTGTGTGGTTTGTTTTTTTGACATAAAAGGTTGATTTCCCATTAAACGAGCACCAATCACATTAATTGTTGTATAAATGATGTTGGAGTTATTGGACATTCGGGCTTCCATACTAAGGGCAGTGTTAACTCACTGGGGATGATGCCCTGAGCAAATTCGGGACAGAAAGCATGCAGCCATTATGTGTTTCCCCTTGAAGACCTTGGATATTTGAAGAATATTTGACCTTAGTGCAGAATCAACTAAAAAAAGGTGAAGGAATAAAATTGGTCGTGTTTGAATGGGTGCTAGCTCCATCCAAAACCTTTGGACCCACCTCGGAATGGAACATCACATTTTAGGGAACAAGTCATTAGCCCAGCCGCCACCTATATTGAGTGCGATTCATGTCCATATTCATGGACAGTTTTCATTGTCCACAATGTCTGAATCTCAGCGATAGTGGTCCGTTGATCCAACAAGTTAAGGCTGCATGGTTCAGCGACAAGGGTGTCTGCTACCAGGTTAGGGTCTCGAAGTCCCATTACCTCTGATATACTGCTTGCAGGTATTTCAGGAGTGAGTTGGGGCGGAGGCAAAAGGGCAAAGTGAAATTGGAGGGTGAAGTGAATGCTTGGGGGGCAAAACCTCAACAGGTTTGAGATTTTAAAACAATTTGGGGATCCTAATATCACTGTTTTTGACAACATTTGGTGATTTTGCCACAAATCTGTCATTTTTCTTCTGGCTTGTGGAAACTGGGCAAGAAAAAAATTAAAGGGATCCCCCCCCCCCCCGGCACCGATACTGTCACGACCTCTCTTCTAACCCCCATATTATTTCCACCCGTTTTAACTGTTTCCCCCATTGAATACCTTGAAACCAAGTGACAAATGTAACTTATAAGTTATTTACTTAAAAGTTGTAAATTTCACCACCTGAAAGTGGTAGAAGCATATGCATTTAAAGTGGTGTATCCTATATAACACATTAACCATGCATTCATGGTGGCATTTCTTGTCAAGCATATGCTCAGATCATATGGTTAAACAGTATCTCCACGAGTAAATTTACGTTTCTGCTTAATTGACTTGGGAGTGAATCTATTCTTGTTAGAAAAGACATTCAAGCAAGCCAACTTGAAACCAAAATATTGTTCATCTTTAAATTAAAGCGCGCATGGACCTACTTATTCAACAAATGCAGATATAACATGAATATCATAGCCTCGTACTCGTACTCATTAAAACCACAAAGGTCACAGACGGCTAAAAACAAGATTACTACAGTGGGACTCAACTCTGGCATGCGTTTCTTGTATTAAACGCCATTTCCCTCCTTTGGCTGAAAAAAAATTGCCAGAGGCATTTATTATTAAAATCGTTCTGTTTGACCATAAGGGCGATGATTTGTCTTAATTAGTTAGGTGATGGTACGTATACACACTTTACGATAAATCCTGTGGCAAAACAGGGTAAGAAAATACCCTTAATTGTTAGGTTAGAATGAACTCTGCTGGAGATGTGCAGTATTATATGCCGAAAATATATCAGAAAAATGCACTGTGAGCAAGCTTAGAATATCTTCAGTTAGAAAAGTCATAAATTAGTAGACTTTCTTCTAAGACATAGACTGACTCTTCGTCTGATCAAGATTAGGAACACCCAAAACTTGTATGTGCATTTCTAATACAATTCCTAAAGCATTCAACTCACTATGGAAGTGATGATAAGGTAATAACATATGCATGTGCCAGTTGTTTTATTTAGTGTGATATAAAGACACCTGAGTTTAGGGAGTGAAAAAGTTATATGGCAGCTAGTACGGTTGTCGTGAATTCTGCTGATCCTGGGAAAAACAACATTGATATACTTTATATGATGGCATGATTAGTTTATTTATGTCATTTTAAGGTCAGAACTTTAAATAGAACACTAGATTTTGAAAATGCCAGAATCAAGTGAAAAGGTCACAACATTTACTTGGTAGTTGATCTAGTCCCGCAATAATGCCTTTTATCTTTTTCAAGATGGGCCCGGCAAGCAATTTTGAAAAAATGGCCGGAAATGAGAGTTGCAAATTTTAAAAATTTTAAAAGTCATTCCATTGGTCTAAAAATGGCAGAATTTATGAAATGAGAATCATTTGCATTTACATTTGATTTAGTGATGGAATTTTGACATTTTCCATGTTTTCAAGATGGGCCACCGGCAGCATTAGAACTATTTATGGGCCGTCATTAAGAGTTTACTATGGCTTTAATTTCCAAAAACATTCCAGTGGTTGAAATGTCAGAAGTGAAGGAACTCGAACCTCCCTTACCATTGCAGGAATTTGGTACCAAAATTATGGCATTTTCTGGTTTGATATCTCTGCTGGCAGCCATTTTGAAAAAGGTCTGGCCATAATTAGAGTTTGTGAAGCTTTTGACTTTTTACCACATTCCAGTGGATTGGAAATGTCAGAATGTAGTGAAAAAGATCAACCTCATTTGCTTTTTTAGCTGCATATAATTCATGAAATGTGACATTTCATGTTTTTTCAAATAGCAGCCGGCAGCCATTTTGAATAAATGGCTGTTACCAAAGAGTTTGCCAGGGTTTGGGAATTTTCCACCTGGTGGGTTTGAAAGTCCTTGCATAGGTAACTCAAATCAACATTAAAAAATCTTGACGGAAGCAAGTGTATACGGGTCTGTAGGGCAGATCAAGGACTATAGTACAAACAGGGCGAGTCTTAAGTCAGTGATTTTGGGATGGCTCCCATCTCAAAAACCACAGGCTTAAATCTACCAGGGATCGAAGGGTTAAAGCGTGGCGAAGGAAATTTCTCGTGCTTCTTAAATCGTATTTTAATACAGTGAACATACCTAAGAAAAAAGCTATGGCAGAATGCCACTAACACACAGATCGATAAGAAGAAATACAAGCAGACGTTTGCTTAACAGTTGAATTACTGAAAAAAGTTGGCAACTAGGAAAATTGGTTTCTGGAAGCAGCACTATTGGATATTCAGGTTAATAGTTATTTTAAGGTATGCCAAATGTCAGCTTTGACAGAGTATTAATCCCGTGACCTGTATTCAACACAAAGTTGCATTACATATGGTTAGATTTAACTATAATAACGTCATAATATTTATTTGAAATAGTTGCAATAAATATGGAAATAGTTGCAAGAAAATATAATACAAACACATAATCAAAAACATTCACGGATAAAATAGGAAGTATCGCGAGTAAATCTTAATGATAGCATGTAATTTTGGGTGGGGTTAAAGGGGCTATATGGTGATAAAGTGGCTATGCTGCCTAGAGCAGGGGTTTATCCCGGAGGCATTTATATTATAAAACACTCGTACATTGAGCCTAATACAACAGAAAAAAAATCAATTTGGGAACGGAAATTACACGAACAATTGCTAGTAAGCTTCCGAACGTACGTAGATATAAAAGTTGATCATCGCTCGTGCCCAACTTAAATGTTCTTTACAGAAAATAAAAAATCAAACATATTAGCTCATATATTACATCACAAAGACCTACATTGGGTAAACCATTGTTGTGAGTGTAAGAGTTGTTCTCCAAAACACGAATGATACGTCTACTCTGGGCGATAGAAAGAGCACTTCTCTCCATATCAGCTCTTTTTAGATGCATAAAGAAAAAAAATCACTCTAAAAGAGAGAAAAGTAAGCTGGGTTTACTAAGTTCACTCTTTTGAAACAGTAAATTTTCATGTGAGAGTGTTCCTTTAGTCAGTCCCAAATGACTGAAATTTCATCTTGGTACATTTACGGAGTGACTGAACAGGGTTTGATAACCTTCAAGAATTTCCTGTGATATTCAAATACCACTTCTTATAAATTTATGGCTTAGTTTTTGATCAAATTGAACCATCTTACTACACGCTGTGCTGATTAGTCGGGAAGCCTTAAAGCAGTTCATAGTGTGGCTATATGGCAGAGTACAATCGCAGTGCCCCTGGTTATGTTTGATAGACGTGTGTTTCGTGCCTTGAATTTGACTAAGGTACAAAATGTATGTAATGTTCAAAATGCAATATGATATGCATCTTATACTGCGCATACATCTGAAGTATAAAGTGCATAGCGAATATTATACACTGCGTACTTTTCATATGTAATAAACAACATGTAATTTACGAAATCAATTTTGTGTTCGCCTTCACTCCGAGTCAATAATTTGATTGTAAGAATAACTTTTGATTTCTTGGCCGAATGTCTAGAAATAAAGGTCGATTTTTCAAAACTAAGGATGCATTAATCTGAGAGCGGCAATGTATGGACCACCTGAAATAATCGATAAAAAGACATGGGTAACAAAATCACAACCAACCAAACATATCAACATCAATAAGACTTCTTCGACAAACTCGTCCTAAATGGGTCCTGACAGGCGATATGAATACATGACATATTCCATCTATATCTGTAGCCGAATTATTATACAGATAGGATATGTATTAGAGCTTCTGTGTGTTTGAATTTATTTACGGTCGCTGATTTTTGTGAAATGGCTTTTGCCGTGTTGTCGTGGAGCCACACCAATGCTCATGCTCTAGTAATTCATTCATCAAACATGCCAGTTCGTCGAAATTTATCAAGAATAATTCAGAATTTAGGATTAAAAAAAATAAATATGAAAAGAACTCTCTACATGATCAGCAAAGCATTAATATAATTAACATTTTGGAAAGGCATGCAATTTCAAAGATGAATTCTGACGTGTATCTAATAACCTGGAACTAAAATTTAATGGAACTCTACAATTACGTGCAGGCGTCACTTGGAAATCGATAATAAATAGTTAGGGAACAAATTACATGGAATATTTATTTTATTTGATATTGACCGTGTGCGACCTATATCTTTAGGCTTTTGAGGGGTGGACTATATACGATCAACAGATTTGTTTGGGGATTGCCAAAGGGAATTAATTTGAAAAGAAATCTTAGTTGCAGGAGATAACGATAAATACTTAAAAAATAATTAGCAACCATCTAATGCAAAGAGATTGAGATTAACTTAAATGGAATGAAAGGAACAGTGGACAGAAACCTATTCCTCACATAAGCACTGACCCTTAATGAATGAAATCACTTCCACAAATTAAGAAAAATTGGGTGTTTCCAATTTGTAAAAAAAGGAGGGGTAACTAATATTTATTTTCCTGGTGTAAGCTTTACTTCTCTTCACAGACAGCCAAGTATGCTGACAATTACTGTCGCATTTTAACAGAACCTTGAAAAGTGTTGTCAGTCAGTCCAGACCAATACCATGTACATGTGCTAAACTTGGCAAATCCTCATTTCACTTGTCAGATCCATATCTTACTACAATTGAATAGCTATTAACAATATAACACTTAGAGTTTGGCGTTTTACAGAATGTAAACATCAAAATTGTTTTCCAAATGTGGCAAGTGATTTCAGTAAGTGTCCAATTCCATTGTTTCCTGTTCTGAATATTTTTTCTATGCGTTTGTTTCATTAAGATTAACAATTTCTAAGATCTCACTGCTCGTGTTGTGCAGAAATCATTTTGCAAAAAAAAATTACGTCAAATTCAAGCGCCGCCTCCATGCACCTGGTGCTGGTATATAAGCTAATTTTATACATTTGCATATTTTGTATAACTGATAAAATCAAACACTAAATGTGATAATTAAATGAAAAATTTACAGGTACATAAGTGATTGAATTACAATTTGTAAGAGAAAATTGTTTGTTGTTGCACTATTTTTTCCTTTGCATTTTAATCATTTTTGCAATCTAGCTTTTAGAATCGGACCATAATGTTGTGTACTGATAAAAATCGTTTTACTCGTACTATACATAATGCATATTTATCAGACATTAGTCTGTATATTTGAATTGGTCTACTTTTGAAAATCCAAAAATGTTGCCGAAAAGACAGTAAGTGTTGCAAGTATTGGGGGTAGTTATGCCTTTTGGCATTGTGAGAAAAAAATTTGGACTGCTTGTTAACGGGTTTGGATAGAGGAAGCGGTGTTGGAGCTATACATTGGATATGTTATGTGTTGAAGTCTCTCCAAGGGCCCGAAAGGCTTTGTTTTGTTTTTTTGTGAAGAAAAAAATGGTGGAATTTGGGAACGATGTGAGGCAAGTAGTTTCAAGAAATGAAAAGTACACCCAGAGGCAGAGATTGCCAATGTGAATATTCCAGTTCCTAAATGGGCGGGGATAATATGAGAAAACCTCTAATGAGTGTGTCGCGAGAAGAGAGAGTGTGAATAAAAATAAACTATTGGGAATCTGAAGGCATTGGGGGATTGATTTATAACACTATCAGAACATTTTTGGATGGATTGCTGTGAAGAAGAATAAGGTTTGTTTTTTTATCATTGCTTTGAACGTGAAACTATAAAGCCCAGGGGGGCACATCACAATTATAAAGTGCGTGGTATGTACCACCCATAAGACTTTTTTAGCAATCAATATTTAATTATTCAAAGACCTCTTCATGTAAACTAAAATTTTGGTAATTTTTTTATTTTTCACTCAAAAAAATTACACTTCAGAATGAGCTTCCAAGCACCTTATTTTCTCATTAATACATTCTTTGGCTCAACATTTTTCGGGAGCCATTTTGAAATATTGGTGGCGAAACCAGGGCATGTAATTGGTAAGGGACCCCTCGGGTGTCAGATATGATAGACACATTAATTGGGATCATTAATGTACGAAATACGAGCATGTCACGCAGGAAACTAATGCCAAATTTGATATTGGATTACTGTAATGAATTTATTTGTTTTTGCTGAAAGTGAGTGAGTAAAAATAAATTTGAATTTCCAACTTGATAATATTTCGTATTGAAACAAAAACGTATTAACAAATTCGACGTTCAAGCATAAATCTTTAGTGAAAAAATGTGGATTATTTTAAACGTTCAAAGTTCAAGCACTGATGAAGAAACTGGCCTCTTTGGGCCCGCAAGCGACTAATCTCAGGCTCAGGATCTCATTTTTCATTTTTTCCCCAAAATTTTCAAATTATGCACTTTCGTGTCCACATCGGAAACAGATGATTAAACTGTTGT
>JAMKCH010082438.1:0-14491 GCA_023653785.1 Ophioderma brevispina | reverse complement strand
CTGTTGTTGTTGATGAAACGTGGACTCTAGCGAGACTAGCGTGAATGATGAAACGAAGCCAGACGCCTTTCCATATTCATATCCAAAAAATGATGATGACACTACTATCACAAAGTATGGTTCTCATAAGGTATCTTTATTATTACAAAAATTAAACATTACATACAACAAGTCATACATAATTATCTATTCTTAAATTTAGACAAATGTTATGTATGATGTATGGTAACATTTTACAGTACACCCTATTTTGGGTTAATGAGTTGGTGTTTTTTTGGGGGGGGCCTAAAAAATCACAGAAAGAAATGGCATTGCCTTGATTGCAAAATTATGGTGCATGTAAACATTTGCTAGTGCATGTAGGTTTTGGTCTACCATGCCACGTGATGTAACTTTTTTTTGTAATCGACCCCTGAGGTGAGCGATAAAAATTACATTCAATATGGCTGCCATTTTGTTTTACATTTTCAAATGTGTCTTGTTATGTAACTTAATAATTCAATCAAATTGAAATTGGGTCAAATTAATGATTAACTTCTCAATTCAATCAATTGCGAGTTTTCTTGGCGATGAGTGTGCCATACTCTAAGTTTTATCTGGGATTTAGAATAGAACGATGGGAGTCAGTTTGGGTTAATTGTGGTTTTCTGTTAATAGCGACACTTAGATAAACTATATGCCCTCCATGCTACCCTATACGCGATATACTTTTTCCGTATTGGTCATGAGGAACTTTCTGGTGTCAATATTATGGTCCAAAATCTTAAAATAGCTTACCTTATTTCCAAAATCAAAAAAATGCCCTGCCCAAATAGTGAGTTTTAGAGGCATGAGTGTATCATGACCAATTTTAGGCAATTTTGGTTCTTTTATAAGTTGTTTGCCATCGCGAAGGTTAAGGCAAAAGACAATTTGCTTCAAGATTCGGTTTGTATTGACAATTTTCTTTACTTTGGTGTCTATCTATTAGGTTATTTGGCGTCATAATTTGATGATTTGAAAACGAGAGCATCAATGATTAATTGGGAGGATAGAGAAGGATATTTGCATTACGGACCGGAAAACAATGAAGATATTAAGTTAGAGGTACAATCGTTGGATTTTGCAGAAGAAATATTGTTATATTTTCACGAAGGGGGTGAAAGCCAGGGTCATTTAAGATCATCTGTGCACACTCCAAGATGCCTCGTCCCCAGTTCCTTTGAGCAAGTTAATGGTCGACCACCCTTATGCAGAACATCTTTGTATAGATTTTCAACCAAAATGGGTCAAAGCTCTTGTGGGTCATTATAAAAAAAAGTTCCACCCCCTTGAGTATGGGGCCAGTGATTATTTAAGGTTGATGGTTCACGAGCCTTTACAGAAGTAGAAGATGTGACAAAAGGAAAGTCAAATGTCGCATAGGGGAGTAGAGGTTCAATATGTGTTACCATAATTGAGTCCGGACCAGTGGGTTTTTAAGGTTGCCGCGCCATTTTATTTGAAGAACAGTGTTTTATAGATGTTGACAAAATGTGATCAAAGGGCCATATAGATCTCATTAGAGATCAATCTGTGCAAACCCCATGTTCGTCATTCAATCCATATAAGTCTGGACCAGCGATTGTTTTTAGTACGTCATAGCATTTTATTTGCAAAAGACAGGGTGTTTTAGATTTTGACAAAGTGAGGCAGAAGTCATGTAGGCTCTACTAAGATCAATCGTCATGTCCTGTGAGTGTGGGCCCAGTGGTTCTTTGAGCATTGAGAGTGATACAACTTTATTAACACAAGGCGAAATCCGTATTTACGCGATGCGTAAAATATGTGCCCGCCGAATATCGCGATCACTAAGTGAAACTTAAAGGCACAAGTCCACCCTAAATTTTGCCAATCCACTAGCTCGCCAAAAAATAACTTGAAAAGAAATGGTTACCTTTTGGTTAAAATTGACTCAAGAAATCTTGAAATTCATCATGAAAAAACCTGAAAAATTCACTAAATTTAGTAAAAATATGATAATTTACTCAATTTGGCAACACTATTTTTGAAAAAAATCAGGTGTGTGACCACATTTTAATTTGGGACAATACGGGGTCTGGAAAGCGGCGAAACATCGAATTTACGTATTTTCACATTTTTGCAGTAAATGTAACAGGCTGGCACCCCAAAAGACTGACCCGACAACAGAAAATTGCCCAAAATCTAATCAGGTTGAGAAACTCTCAGTCCGCTTCATTCCCCCAAGTTACATCATTATAAAAACGCCTTACGCGACTCCAGAAAACTTGTACACCAAGCGTTGCGGGAAACATTTCATAAATTATGCAAATTAGATACTTAATTAGCATATTTACACCCAAAATCTAATCAGTTGAGAACTCCATCAACCTAGCTTCTTTCCACGCAAGTTAACATCATCGTAGCCCTTACGGACTCCAATAATGTACACAATGTTGTGACATTTTTCTGTGCAAAGTGACCTTGTTTTCCTTGACCTTTTTTTCCCTTCCTTTTTTTTTTTCTTTTTCCCCTACCCCCGACAAGACCAGGGGAGGACCCTGGGGGGGATGAATACATGATGAGTAGGGGATATCCCCTCCTACAAATATACCAAAGTTGGCTACTCTAGCTCATCAAGAAATAGAGATATTCCTAAATGTTCCAGGTTAACATTTTTATTCACGGACAATATGGACACTACATGACATACGGACATATACGGACACACGGACGGAGCCCATTTTTATAGTCCCCTCCCCGACCTTCGTTCGCGGGGACAAAATCAGAGTAACGTTGCGTCTCGGTTCCCCCTGTCAAGATGGCAGGCATGGAACATGACCCCAGGATGACTTTGACCTTGGTCTGTTGACTTTTGACATCATCCCACACGATAAGGAACCTCCTATTGATTGCACCTTAACTAACCCAAGTCTGTTATCATCGGACTTATATTTTTCGAAGGAGACGTAAAAACCGAAAACCTAACAACTGGCAACACCACATACACATACGGACATTCGCCCACCCCCTAGCAATATCCCCTCTGCTTTTTCAGCCAAGGTGAACAAAAGTATTGTTTGTATTATGTGAACAACGAGGGTCAAAGTCAGGTAGGGTCATTAGAGATAAATCACGTGTAACCACAAGTCCTTTTGGCCAGGTTGGTTTTGAGCAACGTCAGGTGTCACACTCACTTTATTTATTATCAGTGTATGTCTGTATATTAAAAATTGGCACTGTTGAAAATCCAAAAATGTGCAGACAGAAGACGGTAGTGTGCACATAGGTGGGTAGGTACTTGCCTTTTGCATTGTGAGAAAAATCTGAACTTCCTGTGAACCGTGTGGACAGAGGGAGTGGTGTTTAGAGCTATTAATTGGATATGTTATGTGTGAAGTCTTCTCAGGGCCGAAAAGGCTTGTGTTGTGTTTTGGTGGAGGGGGAAAATGTAGATTTTTGGATGAATTCTGAGGCAAGTCATTTCAAGAAATGAAGTACATCTTGAGACTGCCAATTGTGGAATATTCCATGTTCCTAAATGGGGGGTTTAGGGGTATCATAGTGGGAAAACATATAAGGGAGTGCTCGGAGAGAGAGGGGTGAATAAAAATAAAAATAAACGATTGGAATCTGAGGCAGTTGGGGTATGATGTATACAGATTGAACATTTTAGATAATTATGAAGAAAAATATGAGGTTGTTGTTTTTTTTAACTGCGACCAGGACTGTACCTTTTGTGCAGATGGTTTCCACTTGCAATTGTGACTAAAGAATGTTGAAAGAATCAATGAAAAAAATCCAATACCCCATAAGACATTGTGGTCAAATTATACAAAACTAATGCTGGCTAAAATGTGTTTGTAAATACCAATTTGTACATGTATGCAGTCTGAGGTCTCATCTATGTGGTATGGGACATATGAGTGAACATAGATTCTAATAATTCTAATTTCATAAAGCTTATCACCTAATCTGTGGCGTCTTAATGGTTGCAGAACAACAAGTAATGATCCAATATCCCATAGTACATCGTGTCAAATTATCCCATATACACACAAGGCATTTATAGCAGAATAACAGTGTGCTCATAAGGGGCCCAATTTGTTTATGGGATATGGAGATACATTCATTATAATCATATTAGTCTGGCACTTTAAGGCTTGCTCCATGAGGCTCCCTGGCTAATCCCGGCTTGGGCCTATACTGTTTATTGTCAACTTGACACTGTTTTTTCTTGCTAACTAATATATGAAATTTAAATAATTTGCTTATGTGTGGATAGAGTTATTTTGATCAATACCAAAAATGTGTAAAAAGAAGAAAAAATCAGCCTTTTGATATCTAAACCAGGACATGTTGTCAATATAGTTTTTTGTCGGGTCGCTTAGCGACTTCCGACTATAGAAAGCACTGCTCTCAAAATTGCGAAGAGTCTATTTCTATAGCTGAAGGTGTCAGTGTTATTAACTGTTTTTTTATGAAAAGATCTACGTACTACTATTAATTTTGGAAGTTTTGTGTTGGGGTGTGTAATGCGAAGCAATTTCAGACAAAGAATAACATAATGCATGTTTGAAATGGCCTTTAACATTAAAAAAGCATTTCTTGGATTTTAGTCTGTGAAGACTTGCTTTTGATGGGAGTTTGGTTAAAACGTTGCAGGAGATAGATTAAAGGTGAAGGTAAACAAATAGGCGAGTCGAAGTAGAAAATGATCAGGCCACGTAGAGTATTACTACATAATGATATGAAGCTTTTACCATGTATTGTGTTGATATTATTTAAGACGAAAGTTTAGGTAACTCTTTCTTATTTGAAAGACCGGAAGGTGTAACTACATTAAATTAAAGCTTAAAAATTTGAGATCAGTTTTAACACATTGCGCCCAATGGGGCGTTTTTTTCTATTTTCTTTATGTTTTGAATGATTAGGAAGGTGTAACTATGATTAAATTAAAAGTTTATGAACTTGGGGATTCAGTTTAACACATTTTGCGCCCAATGGGAGTGTTTTATTGTCTTTATTTGAACATTGATAGGAAGGTTGTAACCTATGTTAATTAAAGCATATAACTGGGGGGGATTTTCAGTTTTAACACATTTGGCGCCCAATTGGGCGTTTTCTATTTCTGTATTTGAAATGAAGGAAGGTGTACCCTATGTTAAATAAGCTTTTTAGAAACTAGTGTGAGGTTCAAATGTCACACCACCAAGGTCAAAGGTGAAAGGGAGATCAAGTGTAAACAAGGTGATGGTCTAATGCAATCTATGTCAGTATTCAAACATCTAACTTTAATTCAGTTATGAGATTTCTTTTTATACATGTTCTGTAATAAAAGTGCAACTTAAAACGAGAAAAAACCATATACTCTTAAGCTTTTTAGTTGTTCTTATTTTTGTAAAATTATGCCTGGGACCCGACAGTTTTTTAAATAATGGGTTGGTTTTGGAGAGAGGGTGTTTTTTATTGGTCAATCCCACAAGGCACCAGTTTGGGAAATTTCACCAAATAGGTCATTATGATCCCACAAAAAATCCTATTCTTAAAACATAAAAACCGGACTCTTTTCCGCCCATTTTAGCCTACAAAGTGGTATACTTAGAGAATTTTTTGCATGATAATGAAAATGTCTTGTTGTCTTGAACTTTGGAAACTTTTATCCCTAAGTCTGACATTGTGGGTAGTACAGTACGTATAGGCACATTGCAATTCATCATGGATTGATTTCAAAACACCCTCTGGTATTTGGAGACTATGTACATGCAGATTGGGAAATTGTTGACTGGGGCTGTAAGATTGTAAAGGAATTGGAGAAAAGAGTATGAGAGTGAGGGGGTGAGCAGGATACACAACTTTTTTTGGGTACCGGATATGTGTGGCCGACTAGATTAGAAATTAGAGCTTGGGATGATTTGTCTTTAAATAGGGCCCTTAGAAGTAGAAAAAAAAAATTGGAAAATTGGAGGCTTTGAACTAAAAATTTGGCCTCAAATCAGTGAGAAAAACGGGAGAAGCATGAGAGGAGAGGGCTGAGGACCGGGGGGGGGGGGGGGCAATCGGGTAGGGATGTTGTGTGCCCGGACCTTTTGAAATTAGGGATTGGGAACTGATTTTTGTCTTTCAAATTAGGGCCTTGAGAAAGAAATGGATTGGGAGGAAAATATGCAGCTAATGCAGGCTTAGAATCAAATTCGGTCCTCAAAAAATAAGCTTTGAGGCAAACGATTCCAAAAAGGGACCACAAAAACTGAATTGCTTCAACTGGAAGTATTAGTAACTCAGTGCGGGGGCTGGAGAGGCAGGAAATGGGGTTGTTCGGGTAAGGAGAACCCTGGGGTGGTTTGGAAAGAGAAACATGGGATATATGGGGAAGTGGCCGGGGGTGGTAATTGGGAAGGGAAATCTGGGTAGTTGAGAATAAGATCATGTTGTCGGAAAAGAGAGGACCCAAGAGTATTGGGATTGACATATTGGGTTATTTGGCGTTCACAAAAGTCACACAGGGGTTATTTAGAGGTCAAATGTTATGTCACTATTAAGTCCGACCAGTGGCTATTTTAAGGTTGCCGGTTGCGTTCTTTTGAGCAAGTTGGTGACTATAACTATTTACTAGGCGGTTCCCCGGGTTTTCGCGGATCCACTGGTTCGCGAAAACCTGGCATGAAGATCCCAGGTTTCGCGGTTGCTTGGGACCTTGGAACGACCTCTGATGACCTTGTCATGACTTTTACAATGTTTGGCATCAAGTTTCATCTGGATACCCCAAAGTTTACCCCCATTTGACCTCTGTGACTGAATGAAACCTGATGCCTTGTTGTGACCTGAAGATTGCTGGAATCAAACAAACCAAACCCCACCCTGCCAAGTAGCCTGTCCATTACACCAGCATTTACTCCATTTGACCTCATTGACTTTGAATGAACCCCTGTAATGACCAGGTTGTGACTAAAATGTTCGGCATCAACAATCGCTCCCCACCCTCCAAGTTCATGTCCATACACCGTTACCTCTTCATTGGACCTTGAAGACACTTGATGACTTGTCGTGACCTTCGGGCATTCAAAACAATCGACACGCCACCAAGTTTCGTTCTGGATACACCCATAAGTTACCTTGTTGACCTTCTTTGACCTTTAATGACCCCTAATTGACTTGTTAATGACCTTTAACATTTTTTTGGCATCCAAAAATCGATCCCACCCTCCAAGTTTCATGTCCATAACACCAACGTTACCCCATTTTAAACATCATTTGACCTGAATGACCCCTGATGAACTTTAATCCACTAACCAATAAATACCTCGGTCTTCAGTACGGTCAAGAGGAACCCAAACCCACAAGTTTCAAGAACATCGGATCTCCTCGGTCTCCGAGAAAACCACGTTTAAACCTCATTTGACCTTGAATGACCCCTGTGATGACCTTGTGTGACCTTCAAAATTTTCGGCATCAAAAATCGACCCCACCAGCCAAGTTTCACGCCATACACCAACGTTTTAACCCATTTGACCCTCTTTTGACCTTGAATACGTCCGATGACCCTTTGATCCACACCAATACAAAAACCCGGTGCTTTGGACGGTCAAGGGGGCACACCCACCCACCAAGTTTCAGGAATGTGCGACCCGCGGTCTCCGAGCAAATAGGCGACACAGTCCATTTGACCTCTTTTGGACCTCCGATTGACCCCCGATGACCTTTGATCCACTAACCATACAAATTCGGTCTTCGTTCGGTGCAAGGGGCACCGCCACCAAGTTTCAGGACCCGACTGCGGGACCCTCGGTCTCCGAGAAAATAGACGCGGTCAGACCACAGATAGACAGGTATAATATATAGAAGATTTATAAGATACTAGGCGGTCACCGGGTTTTCTCGATCACCTGGGTTGCGCGATCGCCTGGCCTGAATGTGTAACTCAGGTTTCATGTGCCTTTGCACCTGGAAAAATGACGCCTGAGGCCTCTTATCATGACCTTTAAAATTTTTGGCATCATATTGACCCCCGCCCACCCAGTTTCGTCTGGATACACCAAAGTAGTTACCCCTTTTTACCTCCTTTGCACCTTTGAAATACCCCTAATGACCTCTAGATGAACTTTGAAACTTTTGCGTCAAAAAATCGACCCCCACCCTCCAAGCTTTTCATGTCCATACACCAACGCGTTACCCCATTTGACCTGGAATGACCCCAGATGACCTTTGATCCACTAACCATACAAATTCGGTCTTTTTTCGTGGGGTCAAGGGGCAACCAACCCCCACCAAGTTTCAGGAACGTGCGACCCATCGTCTCCGAGGAAAACCAACGTTTACCTCATTTGACCGTGACTGGACCTCTATGACCTTGTCGTGACCTTTATTAAAATTTTCGGCATCAACAATCGGACCCCACCCCTCCAAGTTTCAGTCCATACACCAACGTTTACCCCATTGACCTTTTTTGACCCTTGAAATGACCTCGAGACCTGATCCACTAAAATTCAACTCGGTCTTGGACGGTCAAGGGGGCATTCCCCACCAAGTTTCAGGAACGTGCGACCCTCGGTCTCGAGAAAATAGACGGGTCCATTGACCTCTTTGACCTTTAATGACCCCAATGACCGTTGATCCACTAACCAATACAAACTCGGTCTTCTTCGGCAAGGGGCACCCCCAACCCACCAAGTTCGGACCGTGCGACCCTCGGTGTCGAGACAATAGACGCGGTCTATTTTCTCGGGGACGAGGGTCGCACGTTCCTGAAAAACTTGGTGGGTGGTGCTTCACTTATCCTTCACTTGAAGCTATCTGCAAATTTCCAAATATCTTTAAATCACTGATAGTGTCTTTAAGCCACCAGAAAATTAAGATATGGCCCAATTTGACATTTTTTGTGCAATGACTTGTGTGACTATTTTCCCCACCCTCTTTGAGATGCATGGAGGAAGAGGCAGTGGAGGACTGGGGTGGTTGGTGGTGGGGGGGGGGGGTGAATTACATGGTTAGTAGGGGCTTGTGCTCTCCAACAATATAGCTAAGGTTGGCTAAATAGCCTCTCTTAGAAAAAAATATGGCCAAATGTTGACTTTTTTGTGCAATGAAATTTTACAGTACTAGTTATTCCAGGTAGAGAAGGATATTTATTTTATCTTTTGTCCTGGAGATGGCCAGCCCCCACAAGTGTTGAGAGTGTAAAAAAACAGCGCTTGCTAGGACTGAACCAGCACTCCATATTACTAGCAAGGCACCCTGCCAACTGAGCTAACCACGCAAGGTGTTTAGTAGATGATATCTATCGCTCCGCTATGATGCTTTTCATGCATAGTGGTGTATTAAAATAATGGAATCGGGATCGTGATTGGCCCAATAAGAAAGAATTTGATAAGATATGGAATTTAGGATCAACCGGATTGGCCATCCACTGAAACACACCCACATTTCAAACCAAAAAAGTACAATTTCAAAAAATATGTGGTCTTTGGACACTAGTGTCGCCTGCCGTCGGGCTTTGTGAATGATGGGCCTCATAGACCTTTGACCTGACATTGACCCTCTTGCCCTCATAAACAAATGAGGGCCGCATGTGATAGATCCAAGTTGGTTCCCATTGACTAACTTTTCATTTCAGGTCAATTTTACCTTTCGGCCTATCTTACAACTTGACAGCAAATGACCTTTGACCTGGATGTGACCTTTGGACCTTGGGATGTGACCTTTTGACATCGGTATGTGACCTTGACCCATCAGCAAATGAGGGATCCGACGTTTGCACTATTTCTTAAGTTGGTTAAATTCATTGAAGTATGGGATATTACAGGCAAATGGTAACCCTTTTCACAAAAATACTTATTTAGAAAAAATCGCATTGTTTTGTCAAGTTAACATCTGACAGATGGAGTCCTCACAAAACCTGTCAAAGCAATATTCGACTCACTGGAGTTTGTTCTGGATTAAGCATCGCATTTGTTACCATCTCGTATAAGGTTCGGTCATAAAAACGGATTACCTCCTATCGGCAAAATAATCCATCACATTGCTCTGGTTCAGATGTGGTATTCCAGCACTGTCATTGCCAGGACATCGGCAGTGGATTTTCTGAAAATGTAAACCACAGACATTTACAAGTAAACTTGAGTCAAGGGCAGTCATCTTCACAAGTCTCAGTTGTATGAGGTGGGTATTTTTTGTCCAAAATCTATGAATGTAAAGTTGATATGTCTGCAGTAAAAGTAGTGTGAACCAAAGTTTTATGGAAGTGACTATTGCCGGACTGTCTGGCGAATTACTGTTGGGAAATCTATTTACCGGAAAAACTTATGCGGGCGCTATTTTATCTATAGTATACTATCCTATCACAATAGCATTATCAGTTTATTACGTTTTAAAGCTTATGTAGGATTAAAATCAATCACCACCCCCCTCCCCACCTCGCTAGTGTATTGGATAAGAGCATCTATTTATAATGCAGGTATCACAGGTTCGAATCCAAACATGGCCTTTTTCAAATAAATTGTATCATATTATTTTAGAGTTCAAAGAGTGAAATGCACAAGTCCAGTAGTAGTTTGTCCGGTACAATTAGATTTCACACAGTAACTCGCCAGACTAGTCCGGCGAAAGCTTTTGCCAATTTTATCTATCCGGTTTTTGTCCCGCCTAAGGGGGGTGGCCGAAATTCACCTCACATGCCACAGCAATACTGTGTGTGAGGATGTATTGGAGCAAAAGATAATTGACCGGATGGGTGTCCTGACGTCAAGTGCTGGATGGCCGGCCATTAGCTATCCAGAGCTGACGCACCTTGTAGGGAGATTTTTTTTAGTTCTACCAGCGGTAACCACCTACCCTCCTCATCGGATTTCATTAGAAAACCCAATGGGGGTGGCGGTTTAGTCGCTGAAAACCTTGCACATTGTAACAGGGTAATGTAGTACTGGTTAGCAGAATAAAAGTAGCAGGCCTCAAGAAAACCTGGACTTGACGGTCTAACGAGAGTTGATAGGTTACTTTCTAATTCAGTGCTACAGTGCACATATCCAGACAGTTGTACCCTATGTGCCATCTAAGTATATTACCATGAACGAATTATTGTTTTTTTTTAATTTTTCAGTTTTCCATTCACGCATATTTGTAAAAAGCCTGGTATGCGCACAACAAGTTTTGGATTTAGTCACCTATTTACCACAACAAGAGAATAATCAAACTTAAAGGTTAGTACTTGTTCGATCGCCTTTGGGACCCCCCGATCAACCAGAAAGTATCAATTTTGATATAAGATGAAAGGGACATATTCTTCTCAGGCCTTCCTGTACTTTCAGTTTCAATTCCAATCTTCTCAAGACACAGGCATAAAACTGCGTTTTATGGTTACCATGTCCCTATCAATATTAGCGTATTGATTAGTGCCTGTGATGTGCATTAATCACTTCCACATGGGAAACCTCAAGTTTGTGTCCCACAATAAAACCCCTTTTGTTTTTTTTTCTTTTTGGTAAGAGGAATGCATGTTTTTTAAATTTTGTCTTATTTTTAGCCTGGATAAATCATTTAGTGTTCAGACCACTGCTTCCAATGATGCCCAGGGATACAGGACGACTTGGGATGATAGCCAGGGGTTTTCCACCAACACTGATCGAATGGCTGCGATTACAAATCTACAGACCTTGATTATTCTTCCAGGTACTTGGGACCGACGCTTAACTCCCGCCGAATTGATGGGATATTCTCATGGTTTCATTTGCCAAGTCCAAATGAACCACGGGAAAGCGGGAATTTCTCAGTTTTAAAGCACATAGTTCGTCATTTTACAAATCAATCAAGAATGTTGTATACCCGAATTAAAATCCAGCAGTGGCCCACCAAGAGTCGAACGGGGAACCTCCTGAACCAAAAAAATGGCCATTCAGAGGGGTTAGGTCACTTTACGAAAAAGGTCCCACTATTTCAAAGTCCAGCACCCCCACCAGTAAATTCTGCATACGGCCCTGTCCCCATAGACAAGACATGTTATGTAAAACTAGATTTTAGGAAATATCATGATTTGACCTGCCAATAAAATTTTCATCAAATGTACACGATCTAGTTAGTGAAATAATCAAATTACTGTCAAAACGTGTGTCGCTGTCGATATTTCTTGTTTTACTTGTTTTGTCATAATGAGACCTTCAAACAGTTGTGAAGGTTCGTGCTTCGATGCTGTTGTGATGTTTGCAAAGTGATTTGTGGATGTGGTACGGAGGGTGCAAAAGAAGGGTGGATGAGCTAGAGTTGTACATGATGACCTGGTTTTAATGAGTGAGCCAATGGAGGGATTGAGGGAGAAGTTTTTGGAATTGAAGAAGGCATTGAGAGTAAGGAGTTGAAGGTAAACCATGGGATGGAGAAAGGTGCTGTGACGATTGCATCTAGGACCCCCTGATTTTACCGGCAAAGTACGTGTAGTTATAAATTTTGATAAATTTTCGTGACAGGCCGTATTTTTCTTCATATCGTCCTGAAATTTGGAGTTTCCAATTCCACTTCTTTGCAAAGATATAAACAAAAAACTGCCGTTTTAGTGTTAACATCAATGATTAGCACAGTAGTGAAAGGGCTTGCAATGTGCATTACGCTTCTATTATCAAACCGCAAGTTCGTTTCCCCATACTTGATGGTAAGGTATGCAGGTGCCAGGCTCTCATACCCAAGTGGAGAACAAGTACAAAAAAGCGTAACACCCACCTTTAAGGGCTGTTGAGTATTGAGGAGGGGACGGGTTTGAGGAGGAGGGGACCAAGCAAAGAGTACATGTAAGAAGCAAGTGGTGAAGGAGAGTAGGAGGGTTGGGTTGAGATGGAGGATCATTGAATTGGGGAAGTATAAGGAGGAGCAAGTGTTGCTACTTGAGTAAGTAAATCGCCCCGGCCACCCCCGGTGGTACGGGGACAAACTATAGACCAGTTTTTACATCCTATGTCACTTCTTTGTGTTTCCTGCGAATCCATTCCCTGCGATCGTTATGGCCCATAGTATTAAAACTCTAACAGATACCATTGTCCCAGTGTGTAACAGTCAGGCCGAATTATTTTAAGATACCAGGCCCTAACACTTACAAACATTGCTGTTAACTGGTCTAATAGAGTTTGAGAATAAATATTTCGATAAACATTATAAAATTGGGCTATAGACACAAAACTGTGTTCACTTAAATTACTAAAATATAGACCATCCCGAGATAACATTTCCCTCTTAGTATGCACTGCTTGTGTCAATGTATGATTTATCATTTGTTAGCCTTCATTTTCCACTTTGTGTTCCCTGGTTCCTCACTGCAGTGGGATTAAAATTACTCTGGCCAGGCAGATAGCGCAACACTAGCGCGGGAGGTTCAGCGCATCCTCTGAGGAATTAACGCATCCCTAACGAGTGCGATGTTCCTTCAGGCTCTGCAAGTCCACACATCACACTTTTTTCCCTCCGATTTTTCTATTAGGCCAATGCGGGGGGGGGGGGAGGGAGGGAGGGTACCCGTACACAAGCCTGGTTAACCACCCGAGTTACAAGGGTTCCGGCGTGACCCTATATGAGACAAAACGAATGAAATGGTACGCTATCCTAGAAGTGTAGGCCAGATTCAGTTCAAATGGATACCCTATCTGAGACCCGGGGCCAGCAAATATTAACCATTGGGGGACTTTTTAACCTGGGAGTTTTTGCACTCAATTTTGACTATTTTATGGACTTTTTATTCTGTATAAAGCTAGTACAGCTAGAGTAGCAATTCTGCTGAATAGTACTAATGTCGAATTGTTGGTGGTCACATGCGAAAATTCAAATGAAATGCTTATCTGACACACGCTACATCTTACGTTGATCATGGTCACTAGGCTTTTCCGTTTACCATCCGGGATTACGCTGTCAATTGTGCATGTGAATGTTGCGCATAGTGCAAATCGTATTGGTTGTTTGCTGCGCAGAGTTCAAATTAGCATTTAGGCACATTGGCACAGCGAAGTGGTGATACCCCGTTCCGCCAATGGAAATCCTGTTTCTTTCGAAAACATAAATTTGAACAATTGAGTACAAATCTTTCTAAGTTCTTTTAGTCTTAACGTCACCCTACCTCGATTACCGAAATCACTGCGTCTTGTGTGACAGAATGACACTTCTAGCTAGAGAATCTGCAATGCTACACCTGTGATGTCCATTGTCTTAGCACAGCGAGGTTGCTTGGAGACCGTTTCATGCTGTCCCTGCTTTGTAGTCGGCAATATTCGCAATCACACTAATGCACTTGTCAATTGATTTCCCGGCCCCTGGGTACCCACCCGGGGATGGCCAGGCTTGCACAGAGTTGCAAGTTTTTAAAATGGTGCACTACCCGGCCAAATCCCGGCCAAGGTCCCCCCGACCACGCGGCCAGGCATATTTGCTTGGAAATCCTGGCCAAGCCCGACCCTCGATAGCGGAGGTCATTGCAGTGCCAAACCCCAGCCCAATCCTGGACAGTTGTAACCATGTGCTTCAATTCAGCAGCAGGCCCTGTAAG
>JAMKCH010082432.1:0-45987 GCA_023653785.1 Ophioderma brevispina | reverse complement strand
TATTACTTTTTAATGTTACTAATAATTGTTTACTTACATTATGTGTGCACATTATTCCCCTCTCTCCATGCCACCTTTGCTTTGTTCTTTGATTTTTAAAACTCATTCGGATGCCTTTCATTAGTGCCCAAGGGGGTTCCATGGGAACCCCCACTTAAAACTCATTAATCATTGGCCGATTTTAATTTTTTTTTTTTTTTGTAATGAATAAGAAGCACCTTTTAAATTCACAGACAATTTACAAAAAATTTCACAGCAAAAAAACTCCAGCACGCATAAAGCGGCACTTTTTTTGCTGAATTTTTTTTAAACAAGTTTTTTTGTTTTTTTTAAGAAAGTCCACTTTTTTTGGTGAATTCATGTTCAAAAAGTCCAAAAAGGACCATTTTAGAGGGTTTAGGCCATTTTGTAAGCCAAAAGTTCCACTTTTTATTTAAAAAAAAAGGCTACTTTTTTGCGAAGTGCCCTGGCACCCCCCCCCCCTTCAAAATAATCCTGCGTACGGCCCTGCCCATAATGGCCTGCAGCTGAAATATATGGTTTGGTACAGTACCAGAAAAATACTGTACAAACAAATATTAGATTCATGTGCAGGGGGATAGGACCGACCTGCCTATTTGGGCATTTACTATGGCAGTCCTCAATCTCATTACAAAATCTCTTAAATACATCTGTAGTATATCATGATAATTTTGGAATAAATTATTGACTTCAAAATCCGTCGGGTTATTGGATTAACCTCGCTGCAAAATTAGTGAATTTTCAATAACGGTCATTTAGATTAATATTCGTACCAGGCCTATCCTGTGTGACTGTTTGATATGGCGTAGATAACCCCCTGCCCTCAAAACACAAGAAGAATAGTCTCAACTACTGAAAAGTGCCCGTAAATGGACGGAATTTCTTATATTTGGCAATGTAGTTCAAATACATACACTTTAATGTACATATATCATTATTATATCGAAACAAACTGTACAGTTTCACAGATGAACATCCTTGGATCAAAAGCATCATTTGTCTCCACGGGTGTAATAGTCCATCCCCATAATGCCAACAGTTTTGGGAAATTTCACATCAAAGTAGGTCATGTGATCCCACAAAATCCCGATTCTTAACACATAAAATCCTGACTTTTAAACTCTTACATACACTCATTTTAGCCCACAAAGCATTAGTACTTAGAGAATTTTTAGCATGATCATGAAATTTCCTATGGTTCTTTAACTTTTGGAACACTTTCTCCAGGGGGGGTACTCAGTGGAAAAGGGTAGGTACATATGTGCCGCCGATATGGGTCGCATTTTCACGCCTTACTATAACAATGGGTCGTTTTTCCCACCAGGCTACTATAAAGATGGGTAACTTTTTAAGGTCATTGCTACTATATAAATGGGTCCATTTTTTCAAATTTTGGTCGCAATTTACTACCATGAAAATGGGTCATTTTTTTTCATGATTTTCGCTCAAAATCACAATGGACAATGGGCTGAATTTTGCTAAGATTACTATGAAAATGGTGCGAAATTTCAAGACCAACTATATAAATGGGTCGAAATTTTGGAACCAACTATTTAAATGGGTCATATTTTTGTACAATTTGGTCACTATAAACATGGGTCGATTTTTTGACATGGCGGACGCGCACCCGTAACCCCTATCCCCCCCCCCCCCCCCCCCCCCCGGGCACTTTCTATCCCTAGTGTGACATGGGTTTAGTACTGTACAGTAAAGGCCACACTTGCAAGCATTAGGGGATTGGTTCAAAATGCCCTCTAACTTCTAAGTCAAAAACATTCCAATTAAAAGGGGCATTTTGTGATCTACAACAAAGAGAACATAAAATCACAAAATGCACCCATTTGTAATTAAAGGTGCAATGAGAGATATCAAGGTATCCATATATTGTGTCATCAAAAAAATTACACGCCCAATTTTGTATTTTGCTACAGAAATTTCATAAAAGTGGAAGCAAAGGTAATTTTGATTTGCTTATAATTCAATACAAAACATAAGCTGAATTTTGTATTTGCTCCAGTATAAAATTAGAAAATTCATAATTTTTGTAACAAAGAAATAATTCTCTGCTTAATCCTTTCAAATGGGAATCTTTTTGATGGAAAGCTTTACACCAGCGCAAAAATCAGGGCTCTCAATTTCTTATGGGACACCTGACATGTGAAATCTCTTGTTGCACCTAAATGTTCCTCAACTGTTATGATGGAAAATAAATTTCGATTTTTTATTTTTATTCCATTTTTTTCTTCCAAAAATATCTCATCAGTTACCTGAACATTTTTGTGGAAGTCATCTTAAAAATGGACGGATTTAAAGTGGTTGCATTGGAAACAACTAGGACATAATAGACCAAACAAAATTTGTTGTAGGAAAGCATTATCATATCAGAATATTCACTGAAATTCAATAAATATATTTCTTGACAGAATATACACTTTCACATATATCTTTCAAAATAGATGCACATTTTTACCAAACACAAATATATATTTACAAAATAAAAATGTTAAAACTTGCTGTTTATAGGTGCAAAATGCCTCAATGGTTTTGAGGCATATTACTTTCAATATATTAATTAGTACAATATCATTACTTATTATGTAATACAAGCTTCCATCCTACACACTTATACATGGCAGTCCCTGTACATGTACAGTAAATATCTGTACAATTTTCAGTGGTGCACATATTTCCGAAGACCAAAAAGTTGTTTGTGCCAAAAAAGGTTCCAATCTCCCCGTTAGGTATAACGATGCAATTAAATGCGTGGTATTTTACCCTTTTCAACACTGGTATAGTTTCAATAGGCTGTAACACTAAACCAATGTCTTTTGAAATGGCTTCCCAATGACTGCAGGTTATTTGAAGCCATCTCAACAAAAACACTGACCTTAGACTAGGCTTGTTTGGACTATTTGAAGCATTTTTCATACCGATACTTATATAATATTGGATGGCTGAGGTTCATAACAGAAAATATCGCCCGAGCCTAGATCAAATATCGGGCGAGTCCAACGATCCTGATATTTTCTTGGCGAGGGCGATATTTTATGTTATCAACCGAAAAGTCATCCAATATTATTATTATTATGCAAGAGAACCTGACTTGACAAGAAAGTCTTAAAATGGCTTTCAAAACTGCTAAAAGAGTATTTGCTTGACGACTTCCCTGTATTTTTTGCGTATTGTGCAGTGTTGGCGGTACGCGCTACTTGCACTGCAGTATTGCACACCAGATGCATAATAATGAATGATTGTACAGATTTCTAGCATGAACCAGTGGCATAGCTAGGGGAGGGCAAAGGGGGGGGGGGGCAACGTGCCCCGTGTGCCACCTGGGGTGGGGAGGGGGGCACTGAATGACGTTGGGGAAAATAAAATTGACACAAAGAAACAAATTACCGTTGTTGTGATTGTTGTCGTTACAGGCAAGGTAATTATATAACTGAGAGCTCTCAGGAAGGCACTCAATATGCTAAAATTCGAGCTTCCAGGGATCCCCCAGTTGCAGTATATTCACTGGCTTCAGATAATGCATATAAAGCTGAGAGCTCTACCAAGCACTCAACATAACTAACACCCGAGAGCGGCTGTGGCTCCGCCCCCTGGACCATTGCCAGGGGCAGTAATGAGATAACAGAGAGCTCTCCGATTAAGGCACTCACACAAGCTAAAACCTGAGGGCTCCCAGGGGCTCTGCCCCTGGAGGCCCCCGTCAGGGCCTGTACAGTTCATCTGCTTCAAGATCAGGAAACAACTGAGTGCTCTCTGAAGGCACTCACATACATGCTAAAACCCAGACTTCCAGAGACTCCACCCCCAGCCCCCTGCCAGCAATATGTAGTTCATCTGCTTCAAGATAATGAGATAACTGAGAGCCCCGGCTGAAATCTCTCCCAGCACTCAAACATGCTAAAACCCAGAATGCTTCCGGGGCTCTGCCCCCCCCCCCCGGCCCTGCAAGGGGCTTTTCCCCGAGGCCACTTTAGATGCCCTCTGGATTCCATCCATTGCTGTACGCAACACGCTAAGGGGCTCCACGTTAACATCTTGCCCCGGGCACCACATTCCCTAGCTACGTCACTGGCATGAACAACTACAAAAAGAACTCTGAACACTATAATCCCTTCAGGACATAGAGGGTTAATATGAAAGTGCTAATAGGAAGTCATACATCAGATCCAATTGTGTCCACAACACTCTGGTAAATGTTAAAGCATATACACAACATGCAAACACTCTTAAATGTATCATGGGAAGTCACTGACTATGCAATTTCTGTTAACAAAATGTTTGTAACAATCCACGTCAATGGAAGCCTTTTTACACATTAATTTTTTTGTAGGTTATGTGCTCTCTGATTTTAAAAATGTATGCTCTCGAATTATTTTAGGCCAAAAATCCAGAACTACAATAGTGTCCTGTTTCCTTGTTTTGCCCAACATTTCTTAGGAATAAATACTTGGAGCTCAATTTTGAAGCTATTTTTGGGTATTCCGGCGAAAATGTAACAAAAAAAATGAGTGACGTTAAAATTCCAGTCTGTAGAACCGAGATGGCTTCCAATAGGTGGGATCATTGGGGTGGGAGTGCGTTTTAGGTCCGCCAGAACTGAAAAGGCCTAAAAAAGGTCTTATGAGCAGCTTTCCTAAGTGAATGCACCACCGCAGGATTGTAATTGTTGGTCAACATGCTGGTCAGGTGTGACCACTTATATTACTCCTGCCGAAGGGCACAGGTCATTTGAAAGGTTGCCGAAATGCGGCACTATCTCAGTAAATTGACAAACAAGAATTAGTGTGTAATTATGACCCCACAAGAAGGCTTATACAGCCTGTTTCCAAAAAAAATGTGCAAGTGAAAAAGTGCTCTCTTTGACAATTAGAAATACTGTTGTGACATGATGCTTTCATCACGCCAAGGCACGGTCTTAGCTTTCAAATGCAGTTTTTGTTTTCTGTTCATTTGCTTGTTTTTAAGGCCAAGAACCAAAACAAGTTTGTCTCAGAAGAATGCGTGCATTTTGTTATAAATTGGTCATTTTAGCGCTTTTTTTAGGTTTTTGCTCACTTGAATTTTTTTTTTTAATTTTCAAAAAAAAAAATGAAATTTGGCCCCAAAAATGGAAAGTGGGTCAAAAATGCAATAAAAAAAACGCCCATTTCACTTAGCAATTTATCAAAAAAAATTCATTTGAATTTTTTTAATTTTTTTAATTTTTTTAATTTTTTTAATTTTTTTGCCTAAACTTGAGATAGTTGATGAAAACAGAAAAGGTTAAAATCACAATTGTGCCACTTTTACTAGGGAAGATGAAGTTTTATCCAATAATTCAACCTCATTTATCCTTTGTAATTTTGAAACCCTATTGAATATGCAATTGAAGAAAATGTGACTTACTGATATGAATGATGGCATTCATTAGTACAGTACAATCTTTTGGGTGGGGTTGCTGGAGACAACCAGACCTGAAGAGTTACCCGAGACCATCCTCCAACAGTTTGGTTTGATTTTTCCCCTCACATATCTAAAAGTCAACAGATGGTGCGACATCTGTTTATAATGTTTGAACACTTTATGCAATATACAGTGATCTAGTCTCTTACCAGTTGGCCAATCATGCCATGCATGTATTACACATTCAGTTCAACATTTTGAGCATTGAATGAAACCTTTGTAACCAGAAAGAGTATTTAAAATTACTGTAATAAGACTCAAACTATTCCACTAAAAAATAATTAATCTAAAATTATTTGGTTAATATAAAAAAATGGCTGTAAGTAATTACACAAAGTTAGATTTATGATCTACTGGAGTAGATATAACCCCGTGAAAATGAAAAGAACCAAAACCAAGATCATCCTCTCTTTTATATTTTATAGTCACATATATACTGCAGGCAAGCAAAGGAAATCGCAATAGTCATGACAGGAGCAACACTCTATCCCATTCAATGAATGAAGTATTTAAGAGTGACACTCATCTTCAGTCTCTCCATCCGTTGTAAATACATCATCCGATTCCATTTGGTGGTACACTCGGACTCAAACGCCAGTTCACTGATAGAATAAAATGAGTAAAAAAAGTGTTTCAATCACTGCAACATACAACCCACTTTAATGTGTTGTGTTTTGCCGGGTTTGTTGTGTGGGGAAGCCCACATAATCATACAAATATAACACAGAAATGTTCATAATAACATGGATTACCCCTTAACTTACTTTGCAATAATACTAAATCCTGTTTCAAGCTACACTCAAAAGAAATCTTTACATTTTAGTGTGTGTTCAATTATATCAATGAACTGTGTGTCAATTTAATGTACTAACTGAGACAAGGCGAGTTCGCTCAGAACCACAAAGGTCCCGACTATGTACGCGCAGGGAGACATAAAAGGAGGAAAAAGTAACATACACTTAAAGAATCACAGGGAGGAATTGTGGATGGAAACCAGAGAGATACTCCGACCAATAAAGCAGATTTCAAATACACCATTTGTAGAACCCCCATATAACTTGAAAAATTCTGGATCAATGTTTGACTACACCCACCAAGTAATTCATGACCTACAACCATTGTAGTTGTTTGACCTTGGATGCCCCCAACATGACCTTTATATGACCTTCAAAAATTTTCAGCACTGATGTTGAACCACACCCACCAAGTTTCATGACACACATACAACCCTTTGGCAGTGATTGCACCTCAGATGACCCCACACGACCCCAGAAATGACCTTGATAAGAAACATGGCATAAATGTTGACTACACCCCCCAGGTTTCATGACCATACAAACATATGTCACTATGAATATTGCCATTGGATATGACCCGCACATGACCAGCTCTGAAATGACCTTAAAAATTTCGGCACTGAATATTGACCGCACCCACCAAGTTTCATCATCCTACCACATTTTAGGGATTTGACCTGTGGAATTAACCTCACATGACCTTGAAATGACCTTCAAAATTTTTTGCACCGAATGTTGAGGCACACCCACCAAGTTTCTCATCCTACCACAATTGACAGTTTAAAGCCATTTCTGACCACATTTGACCTTTGACCCATGCACATGACCCACTTCCCTCATCCGCCGCCTACTTAATCGACATATATGGTGCAAATATGGACCCCATACTTGTTAGATCAAAAGATTCGTGTTGACAAGGTTTATAGAAATTTAACCTATTTTTTTACCATATTTTTGACCTCAGTTGACCTTTGACCCTGACACATGACCCACTTCGGATCCCACCCAGCGCATACTCGAGAACAGCCCTAGGTTGCAAGATGGAACCCCCACCACTTGCTTTAGGTCCAAAGATATCGTGAGGACACACACACACACACACGCACACACGACGGAGAGCATTTCCATAGTCCCCCGTTGCACACAAAGTTTGGCGGGGGACAAAATGGATGTTGAAACATGGAACAAAAGAAAATGAGTAACATAATAGGACCCCAGTGCTGCATTATAGTGTGAATCTGTTGAATTGAAGAAATCTTCATGCAAGTCTGTCAAACATATATTCGGTTTTAAACAGTTGTGGAAACACCCACACTTCGAGGCAAAAATAGCACATTTTTACAGATTTTTTTTCCAGCAGCTACTGGAATTACGGTCATTACTTTATGATTACCGATAATTAATTATTCTAATTACATTAAGACACATCAGTGATCCATACAAAAGAGTCAGATTAATTTGCAGGAATTGCTTAAAAGTGAAGAATGAAGTCTGTAGAATTCTCGCAATGTTTTTTTCAAGGGAAAAAGTGAAAGGAAAACAGCAGTTTCCAAAGATATGAATCTCCATTGAATTATGTATTGCAGCATGTCCGTATGGACTGCAATGACTAAAATATCCGATAGGTTGAATTGCTTTTGGTCCTATAACTTGTGAGGTATGTTTGAATACCTAAACTTGTTACAAATGCAAAAATCTGATTTTAATGATTTTTTTGATTTCCTGTTTGAGCAAATCGCTGATAGTGCCTTTAAACTTCCTGCACAGTTAATTGTGTTGGTAATTGTCTGAAGAACTATACCTGTGACCAGTAATGCTCAAAATTGCATATTTATCATAAAAGGGCTTTTGTTATTACAATTGGGGATCCCAAATGTAATTTAAAGGTCCCAGGAAATGCAAATAGAATTGATGTGGTTTGTGTCAAGTCTACAAGGAGGGGCGAGAAAGCATTCAATATTTGGGTTGGTGATGACATCATTAGTGACTATTGATTTTTCAGAGAGTAATAGAAAATTCCAGGTGACTGGTGTGAATCTATTCATGGCACTGACTGAAAATCAATAGTTTCACTAATGATGTCACTGGTAGTGTATTCTTTTTTGTGGCCCTGTTTATTGGAATGGAATGCCCCGTAAAGATTTGGACTAGGTTTATCATCTCATTTCCTGGGACCTTTAACAGCAGCACTGGAAACGTCAACTTTCTTTAAGTCCATTATGAAATACATGTAGCATCACCTCACGAGAATGACCTCTAACCTGACTTGAATGAACCGACGGAACCGTATGGATGAACATTAACATTTATAATGGCGATTTCCTGCTTATCTCACGTTGGAAAGACATTTCCAAAAGCCCCTGAATAAATTAGTATCCTGGATCCCCATATTAATTTATTTTCCAATTACAAAATTCCGTCTTTTGAGGCAAAGGAGATGTTTGCTTTAACATTTTTACATACATACAGTTTACACCCATTACATCCAACTGCAAAAATTTCAAACTTAAAATTGGGGATGCTCTTCAATAAGTCTATTATTGCTGTACAGTTTCAAAGCTGTCAAATTGGATTGTAAAATCTTGCACATTTGACTGATCATCGAGGCAGTTCCCTGATCCAAGTCCGATTTAACCCCTGAGGACTACCGAAATTCATAAGTGTGTCAGAAAAGGTGTCAGATGGGTCAGGTTCCAGAAACCCTTCAGTTTCCCCCTAATTAACCAATCAAATTTGACCTATTCTGTGCCCCCTTAAGCTTTTCTTACATCGGAGGTAGCAACATAGGTATGTGCAGCCCGTAATATTAAGAACCCCCTCAATTTCACACATCTCTCAGCCATTCCTAAAGCCCACCATTTAAACATAATTCAGTTCCGTAAGGTCCTTTTTGGAAAATAATTCCTTAAAAGCTAATTTTTGGCCATTCCAGCCTCCTACACCATACGAATTTCTCACATTTTCAGTTCCTACAACCCTACTTTGGAGACACAATCAGTTCCAAGTTCCAACATCGGTGCCGGCACATCCCTACCCCAAAAAATGTTGACGAAACATTAAAATTTGCTAAATCACTTTGTTTGCAGTCGGGGTATTGACTTGCCTAATTTGATTTGTTTGAAGGCGGGTTGCCAACATTGAATAAGTGGTTGAGCTCCCATCATCTTGATTTTCTGACCACTGACATATGCCAAATTCAAAAACGCATCGCAGTCAAGAACTCTTGGTACTTCATACGTATCAACAACTCTGATGCAATTTGTGATTATCGAAAGAATATTTTTGCATGTTTGCAATACTTTTTGTGTGGTGTTTGTAGTAGTTAATTACCGTACTGACCCAGTATATAGTTCCATGCTCGATTCATCTTACCCCAGTTTTCAAGAGTCTGAAAAATATTAGAAAAATCCTATTTAATCCCACCATAGTTTTTGTTTGTGTTTGAAGGCAATAGATTACATGCAATATATTTGTTTCACTCGTTACCTAATTTTAGTAGTATCTTCTTGTGATTTTCTTAACAAAATTACGTCCATGCTTCAGTCCATGGAAAGAGTTCCATATGTACCCCCCCTTTAAAATTCTACAGGAAACAAATGATTTTTTCTTTATGGCCTTACACTAACAAACACCTTAACTCTAAGGCCAAAAATAAAAAAACAATTTGTTACATGAAGGGGGGGGGGTACATATGGAACTCTTGCCCAGTACATTTACAGGTCTTTGTTGATCACACACCTCACATGCCACTAGAAAATATCTGGAACAATTGGTTCACCTGAAAATGCTGACAATTTGATGCTTGTGTTTTTTAGGATGGAGATCACACTATAATCCCACCCTTAATTCAAGCTAATTTCAAGCTAAAAACAGGTGGGACGGCTTAGTGTACGTAAACGCGAAAGCGAAAGAGGAAGCAAAAGCGCTAGTGAATTTAGCAGCCTCAACAGAATAAACTGCATGTGATGCTGCACTTCTGTTAAGGCTGCCGAATTCACTAGCATTTTCGCTTTCACGTTTTACTCTAAGCCGGTGGGACTATACTAGGGCCAGTACAGTATTTACCACAATTTATTTTACCAGGTCTAGTCAGCAACACTTACCTTCTTCATTTCTTAGCATAGCCAAGGTAAAGCTCACTGAGAAGATATGCAGGAAAGCATGCAAAGAAACACAAGAGGAATAAATAGAAGCACTGCAAACATTATTCAAAAGTACACCAAGAGTATATTCAAGTGCATATCAAGAAATGAACTTTTCATGTAACAGCTTGGTTTCAATTCTTGACCATGTTCAAGACATCAAATAGCATCAAAATAGCTCAGAATAACATCTTGAATGTTTCTTATATCAGTACAAGTGAAATGATCTTGTTTTATATACCCTGATTTGAAATTGTTACATGAAAATTTCTTTTCAGAAACACCTGTTAGGAATAATAAAGGGACATTCAGAGATTTTGTGAAAAGGACACCCTCAATATTTTGAAAAAGCCAGATTTTTACATATACATATAAGTTTAGATATCAATAGCTTCCCACAATGCATTGCTCCCAATGGAGGTTTTTGTACAGGTAATCATGTGAATCGTTAGAGATGAAACATTCTTAAAATGCAAGTTTGTGACCAGTACTGTCAATTTAAAGCAATAATAGCACATTTTATTGAAGAGCACCCCCAATTTTTCAAAAAAATTGAGATTTTTACACGGTTGCATTGGTAACTGGCTAGTAAACTATACCTGTGAATGGTAAGGCTCAAAAATCTCTGTGTCGCAAACGAAGGAATTTTGTAATTAGAATAATTAATATTGGAGATCTCCGATAATAATTCAATGGCTGCTGGAAACGGCCTTCCAGTATGAAATAGTTGGGAACAGTACCATGTATGTGTCTACGCTCATCCATTAGTTGTTTTATTGGCTCAGGCAAGTCAAGTTAGAGGTAATTTTCTTGAGGTGGCACTATTTCATCATGGACAGACATAAACTTAGCATTTCCACCTGTGCCGTTAAGTACAATCTGGGACCCTAATTCTGATTACAAAATCTCTTATTTTATGATAAATACGCATTTTTGACAATTCCCGTTTCTAGGTATAGTTTCCTAGACAAGTACCGGTACCAACATAACTGTGCAAAAAATATCAAATTTTGAAAATTGGGGGGGGGCACTCTTCAAAAAATTTGCTGTGATTGCTTTAACCATGTTTCATCTCTAACGATTCACATGAGTACCTGTACAAAACCTCCATTGGAAGCAATGCATTGTGGGAAGCTACTGATATTTTCTCTTTATACATAGTCTACCCAAATTTAACAAATACCCCAAATAAGGCAACACGCTTTTCGTTGATGCTATAGTGATTTTTGTATTAAATGTCTAGATCAAGGCAATTAAATTAACACAGTGAACTCTGTGACAGACAAATACCAAATACTCACAAAATTAAAATGGAGTGTAAGAATCAATTAGAATTATCAGAATAACTTGTTGGGTCCTCTGTAGGGTTTGGGACAAAACAGAAGAGTCATGTTCAAAAATGGATCTCTGAATGGCCCTACAATAAAGACATATTTCCTCTTGCTATACTTGAGCCTGTTTTGACCATCCGTAAATGATTCTTAAAAATTATCGAAAAGTGAATATGATTCGATAGTAAATGTGCATTGATTTTTGTCAATGTACTCAAAATAACCATCCATTAACTAACCTCTAGCCAAATGGATGTATATTCATGGATTCTTTTTTAATTACACAAACCAAATATTTGTATGTGTATTTTAATTGGTATACATGTGTATGATCATGTGCACAATTGCGTCATGTATTGGCATGATTGTTGAGTCATAAAAATTCACAAAAGAAAAGTAAAATATACATGCACGATACTTGGAATGTTTTTGTCTCTCCAGTAGAGAATCCAAAACCTTAACAGAAATGTATTTATTATTGAATATCTCAAAACAGGCTCAAATCACACCAAATATTTCCTTACTCCAACAAGAAAACACTACTTTTTCCTTGACTTTCCTACAGTGCAAAATATTGGGTTAACTGAACAAGTTGTAAAATGTATACTCTGTTCCATCCCACGTTTGAGGGTGACGTCCCTGTGCGTGTTAGGTTTGCACCATAGAAATGCATGTGTTGACCTTAGAATTGCAGCATTTACGCATGCAAATAAAGGCAGTGCAATTGAAACACTAGAGTGAATGTAGAGTGGCTTCATGCTGTCACCCTCTAACTCAAGAGCGAACAAAGTTTTCAACAATTTTAAATGTAGGAAAATTAGGGAAAGTACAGTCTGGCTATTGAGAACTTAATACCAGCTTCCCAGAAGGAATTGTAAAAAAAAACCCAATGTCTTCAAACCAACACAAGTATGCGTGCGTATCAGCAGGTTTGACTGCAAAAATTTTGAACCCGAATGTAAACAAGCACTTTAAACTACAAATGGTATGTTTCACATGATATTTATGATACAGAAACATAGAGGAATAACATCAGAACAACAAATTAGCAAGTAAGAGGCCCATGTCAAAATGAATAGCAAAAGGTGCAGGGGATGGAATATTTTCATCGTAATGGAATTGTAATGTTGCCATTGGCCTAATGAAAATATCGCCATCTTGATGAGCTTGAGACACATGCCTGCAGCACACAGCTGTTAAATGTAAAATAACTGAAATAAAGGTTAGCTACAATTCAAGTTATGATCCCTGAAAAGAAAGAATTCCGAAAAAAATGGAAATGCAGGCATGCAAAGCACCTTATACCATTACACTTTTTGTTGCAAATGCAATTATACTACAGATATATTCTTCAAGCAAGCACATGTACTCTGTCCAACTTGAAGCATGAAGGTCACATCACTGGATATTTCAGGGAGTCACAGAATTAAAACATGCGACTGAACACAATAAGGTTACCACAATATGCACAACTCTGGAACATGTACATTCACCAGTACATTGAAAAAAATACACCCCTGGATTTTTAGTATGATTTATGGTACTTAGAACAGACAAGATCATTTCATGTTAAAGAATATTCAGTGATTGCTCATCATGAAAATCGAAAAAATCATCAAAAATCAGATTTTTGCATATTTTAACAAGTACAGGTATCCTATACGTACCCTGCACATGATAGACAAAAGCAACCTAATAAGGAAGGACAAAAATCGGAAGTTTTTAGTCATTACTGTCCCATTTTTTTGTCCGTTCGACACTTACTACAACATGTAATGAATGGAGATTCTTATCTTGACACTGCGTTTTCTCTTCCTTTTCTTTTCTGCAAATTCCGTCAGTTGGAAAGCAAGTAACTTATAGAAATTGTACAGCTATGCTTCACTTTTAAAGGGATCCTGCCACAATTAATAGATTTTGACACTTTCGGGATAACTCACTGCTAGTGTCTTTAATGCATTATGTTCAGCTCACTGAACTGTGTCCTTGGTGGATGATGAGGATATATTGTAGCTCAGAGCAGGGCAAGACAATTCACTTATCCAAATTGTGATTTACAAGCAGTTAGAGAATGAAGTTGCAGCCTTGTCAATCAAAATAAGCGCTGCTGTCCTGGAAGATTAAGTTAATACTAGAGTATCCATTAGATTTTCATTTCTTTGAACTAATTTAATACCAAATAGCCTGAAATACTTGGGCCTTGTGTTCTTTGACAATCATCAAATTTGCAATCCAAGTAAACAGGATAATTGGGTGTGTTATATCATTGGCTTAACTTTGCTCTACAAAACCAAATTGCTTGATTGACAAGGGTACAACTGCATCCCTACGGGCTTGTATATCAGGAATCGGGCAAGTAAATTGTCGCACCTGGCTCAGTGAAACAAAACATAGTGATGTCACTTTTGAACTTCAAGTTGAACAGACAGCAGACAGATGCAAATGTCTGCATCATTTATGGACAAAAATTACAATGTCCAACAAATTAGCTTACAGGACACTGTATTGTAATTTCTGTTCATTTATAAGATAAAGAACACACACATATATAGCCAATGGTTTAGATTGATAAAGTTGGGGAAGAGATGGCAATGGATCATGTTTTATGGTCTAATGATATAAGGACAAAATCAATGACTGCGTGTAAAAGATGCATTTTGTGATCCTGGCACCTTATTCTTGTTTATTCTTCCTGAAAAGATTATTTCCAAAATTTCAGTTAATTCATTAGCAAATTTTCCTATCACAGTGCCCTACTATGTTGTCTGTTAAGCATGATGATGATGATGATGATGATGCATGCAATGAGAGAGCTATACTTAACCTGGGTCTAACATGACAACCCTGGGATACACAAATGACTTAAAGCTTTATATTAAAGGTGCAACGAGAGATTTTGAGGCACCCAAATATTGTGTCATAATAGCAATTTCATATAGACTAGACACTCAATAAATTTCTTACCTTGTATTTGGCTACAGAAATGCCTTAAAAGAAAGAAAAAGGGCGATTCTGATTTGCTTGTATTTCTATATAAAACAGGCTGAATTTTGTATTTGCTCCTATACGAAATTAGAAATTTCAAAATTTTGTACCAAAGAAACATTTCTCAGCTTAATCCTTTCAGATGGGGTTATTTTTGATAGAAAGCTTTACATCAGGGCAAAAATCAGTACTTTCAATTTTTTAGGGACACCTGAAATGTGAAATCTCTCATTGCACCTTTAAGTGCTTTGGTGAAATGAGGGCATTTTGTAAGCAAGCATATTTGAAGCAAGTGGTTGCACTGTTACAGGGATTCCAAAAATGACCCGATTTGTGACTACCTATGATTCAAGAGATATCATTAATGTAGATGAAATGCTACCCTATATATACTGCAGGCTGGAGTTCTTGACCAGCAACAATATTCCAAGAGTAGCTCTCCCTTAGTAACCTCAAAGTGCATCTATTGTTTTTTTCTAATCTTTTTTTAACCTTTTTTGTACCCTATATTCACAGTTCCATGCCTTTGTCTGTCTTACTTTTATGTAATCATGATGGTTACCCTTCAGTCATCCAAGTAATCATCTTTACAACATGAAATTCATTCCCAATAACCAAATATGTAAATTATTTCTACTTAATTGGAGTTGGTTGGTGATGCTATGTAAAAGTGATTATCTATTTCCTACATCTTTTTTGCCCTTTAAAATCACATTAGCCAACAATAACAACACATTGGCCATTGATGATTTATAAATGGGTAAATTTTTCCCACCATCAAAAATAAAATAAATGCATTTTCCCATTCCTAGAACTACTGAAAATTAAAGCTTTCTTAGAACCTTTTCTATACAAATGCATAACTGCCCATACTATTGTAGTGTCTTGGATGTTTTGGCTTATAACATTAAGTGCACAAGCTACAAGCAATATGGCAATACATTTAGATATGAAATTGCACTGTATCTGAGCAATTTGCTACATACTGTATGAGGCTGCAACATGCATGTTCCATGCAAAATAACATGCAAATTTGGCAATAATTGAAGCTCAAAAATAAAATGAGCAAATATATGCTTTGCAGACACATGTTATATTGTACAAGCTATGTCAACCTTATTCAAGGCAATTAGACACATCACATTTAGAAAACAATGGTATACTGTTGCAGGATTGGTTTACAGTACAGTTGAAATAGAATTTGGGGACGATACATTTATGCCATATAAACATCTGTAATACCAACCGTTCATCCAACCTCTGGTATATACCATATACCTCACTGAATAATGAATGTATGCAAAGGATATGAAGAAAATAACAAAATGATGAGAAGTGGACAGATGAAACAGTTACAACGCAGTCAGGACTATCACCAAACATGGAATTAAGACCTTTAAAACTTTACCTGGACTTTGGGCTACTTCTAGCCCAGATTTGCTTCAGTGGTTTCATGGTTTTAATGCAATGAAGCTGAACCATTGCTAACAGCTAGGGAGACCTAGGCAATTCTGGCCTGAACCTACCCTTAATTTCTAGACATAATGTCTTGCCTCTGGGCTGTTTTTCAATGAAACTGTAACCCGATATTGCCTTGTCTGCCCACAAAATTGTGCTGGCTGCATGTCACAACAGGCCAATCTTTACCGCTAAAATTCCGAGTGTGCGAGGCCAAGGAAATTACCTAGCACGGGTCCAATTAATGTATTAACTTTTGAGTGCACTTCTACCTGTGGCGTGTCAATAGGGACTCGTACACATCAAAAGATCTTACTTTTATAAAAATGCAATGAACAAAAAAGAAATTGACCCATCTATTAATACCAATGAGTAATTCTCATTATTTGGGTCAAGGATTCAAAATTTTCAATCACTGGGATTTCGAGTAATTCCAAAAATAAAATCAACTCCCACAGTAAAGTATAGGACACATGTACTGGATACATTTAAGGCCTACTTACTTTGAATGGGGTTATCATGGTGTGTTTATGTGCTAAGTAACTGACCAAACATGCAAGGATTCCATGGTCCAGTCGCTAATAGCCTCATCTCCAAAACTCCAGATTTTACCGGAAGTGGTCAAAATTTTGATATCTGAAGGTACTATTTTTCTCATTTACCCCATGAAATCTCAGGGCTAAAGGATGTTTGGTTTGAATGTTATGAGTAAAACATGTGCCCCATTTTGGTCGACCATTATAATTCAACAGAGTAGTCTATGGTGATTACAAAATCATGTTTTTAGCTCTAACATCAAAATGGACTGAAATATCGACGTAAAACTTTACATATAGAGCAGGAGCAGAATATCATAGGGGCCTTATTTAAGGAGTTCATTTACCCCCACTACAGAAATGGTTTAACACCTTTGGTAGTTAGTATGGACCCTCTTCATCAATGCTAGGTAGGTAGTACTCTCAAATTGTGGTATCACTTTTTCAATGGGGCCAATTTAAATTTACACAGGGGTCAAATTTTTAAAATGCCCCAATCATGTTGAAATGTAGGCTATTCCAGCGGGCATAGTCGTTTAGAGCGACGTCGAAACGACGTTGGCACGTCGAAAACAGGTCGACGGTTTTTATAAATTTATGTCGAAAATGCAAATTGCAGGCATGAGAATGAACTTTCAGAAAAAAAACTGAAAGTGGAAAAAAAACTGAAAAAACGCGTGAAATCCAGCAGAAATACCCCAAATCGGGCTGAAAATAAATCAAAACGCGTAAATTTGGGCCCAAAAAAAAACTGAATTCAGTTTTTAAACTGAAGATTCTCATGCCTGAAATTGAATCAACGTTTTAAGAACGACGTCAAATCGATTTGCATTTTCGACATAAATAGTGTGTAAATTTCTAAACTCTCGACGTCTTTTCGACGTTCCAGCGTCGATTGCCCACTGGGATATTGTCCACCTGATCATAAGGATTCCAAAAATGTATAGTTTGTACCACCTACGACCATTGGGTTTGGAGTTAAAGGGTAAAAATTACAAAAATGGTAAAAGTCAATCTCAATTTGTACAGGGATCAACATTAAAAGTTAATCGGATTATATTTTAAATACTTGCAAGTTATTGCCTGTGGTAAGAGGACTCCTAAAACGTATAGTTTTTATTATGTTAAATGCTTACTTACGGAGATAAGGGTCAAAGAAGGTCAACACCAATTGGATTATGTTGCCCTATGACCTATTTTTTTTTCCATAACATGGTAACTATGCATTGCAGATGGTACAAACTATTCCTTATTTTGACACATTAAGCTAGATGAACAATTTCTGTCATTTTTACCAAAATTGGAGCAACTTCTGATTTTGACCCCTGTACAAATAAAAATTGACCTCTTTCACCATTTTAGCCATTTTACCCTATAACTCCCAAACCAATGGTCATAGATGGTACAAACTATACATTTTTGGAATCCTTATGACTAGACAGAAAAAAAAAAAAAAAAAAAAATTAGCTCTAACATCAAAATGGACTGAAATATCGACGTAAAACTTTACATATAGAGCAGGAGCAGAATATCATAGGGGCCTTATTTAAGGAGTTCATTTACCCCCACTACAGAAATGGTTTAACACCTTTGGTAGTTAGTATGGACCCTCTTCATCAATGCTAGCTAGGTAGGTAGTACTCTCAAATTGTGGCATCACTTTTTCAATGGGACCAATTTAAATTTACACAGGGGTCAAATTTTTAAAATGCCCCAATCATGTTGAAATGTAGGCTATTCCAGCGGGCATAGTCGTTAAGAGCGACGTCGAAACGACGTTGGCACGTCGAAAACAGGTCGACGGTTTTTATAAATTTATGTCGAAAATGCAAATTGAATCAACGTTTTAAGAACGACATCAAATCGATTTGCATTTTCAACATAAATAGTGTGTAAATTTCTAAACTCTCGACGTCTTTTCGACGTTCCAGCGTCGATTGCCCACTGGGATATTGTCCACCTGATCATAAGGATTCCAAAAATGTATAGTTTGTACCACCTACTACCATTGGGTTTGGAGTTAAAGGGTAAAAATTACAAAAATGGTAAAAGTCAATCTCAATTTGTACAGGGATCAACATTAAAAGTTAATCGGATTATATTTTAAATACTTGCAAGTTATTGCCTGTGGTAAGAGGACTCCTAAAACGTATAGTTTTTATTATGTTAAATGCTTACTTACGGAGATAAGGGTCAAAGAAGGTCAACACCAATTGGATTATGTTGCCCTATGACCTATTTTTTTTTCCATAACATGGTAACTATGCATTGCAGATGGTACAAACTATTCCTTATTTTGACACATTAAGCTAGATGAACAATTTCTGTCATTTTTACCAAAATTGGAGCAACTTCTGATTTTGACCCCTGTACAAATAAAAATTGACCTCTTTTACCATTTTAGCCATTTTACCCTATAACTCCCAAACCAATGGTCATAGATGGTACAAACTATACATTTTTGGAATCCTTATGACTAGACAGACAATCGGACATACATTTCAACATGATTGGAGAATTTTAAAAACTTGACCCCTGTGTAAACTTAAATTGGCCATATTGAAAAAGTGACACCACAATTGAGAGTACTACCTACCTAGCGTTGATATAGAGGGTCCATACTAACTACCAAAGGTGTCAAACCTTTCTGTAGTGAGTGGTAAACGATGATGTTTGACCTGGGTCCAAGCTCCTCCTCTAATATGGGGATTTGGGGTGAAGGTCATTCTATCAAGATGCAGACTTTTTTTTACTTAAATCGGGTCATTCCCTTTTAAATGAAGGCATTATTATGCAAAACTCATCACCATATTTGGTGATCGTACTAACTGCAATAGGCTCTTCCAGATGAATTCCACACTCCAAGCACATCTGACATTGAGTATATGTCTGCCATATGGCGTATTGAACTCATTTGGAATAGCAATAATAAGGTGGTCATGTAAGGGTGTCCCATGTGCTGCATATGACAACCATATATTGATCATTACCTCACCATGGTTGTCACATGTACTGCATATGACAACCATATATTGATCATTACCTCACCACGGTTGTCACATGCACTGCATATGACAATCAAGCATTGATCATGACCTGAGCATGGTTGTCACATGCACTGCATTGAACACCAGTATATTGATCATTACCCCCCCTCACCTGGTTGCAATGCACCTGCATATGACCACCATATTATTGATCATTACCTCACATGGTTGTGTCACATGCACTGGCATATGACATCAGATCTTGATCATTACCTCACCATGGTTGTCACATGTACAGCATATGACAACCATATATTGTGATTCATACTACCTCACATGAGTTAAATCGATGGCTATTTCCGGGGTGTATTTTGATTTCAATCTTAAAATTCCATTAACTGATTCCCTCATGGATAAGGTAAAATTACACAGATAAAGATTAAACTTGGTTTTTAAGTTGGAAATTTATTGTTTTTCCATGTATTTGTAAGTTTTTTTTTTTCATTTTAAGACACCTGCTTGAATTGTCCTGTTAATATATTAAATAACCCCAATATTTTTTATTAAAGTTTTCTGGTTAATTTACTTACTTTAGCTCCAACCCTTAATTTGTGGTTTAAAACAGTTAACATGGTATTTTAAAAACCCCCAAAATATTTTTATAGGCCTCTTGAGATATCTGTGGTATAACGAATTTCTACAAAACTGATAAACTGCACACTCTCTCCCAGACATTTTTCTAACATTTGAAAAACAATTTAGAATTTGTATTCTGTAATTTTCTAACCAGACCAGTCAAAAACAAAGTATTTAGTATAATAATGGTGAAGAAACTACATTTAGCCAAAAAGTTTGGAACACTTTTGATGGTTTTGGGGGAAATCTTACCCTGTACTCTTATATCCAGTACTGATTAGAACAGAGTTCATGAAGCAGTCTTGTCAGCAGTCTCTCACAACACTGGATGATTGCGGTGATGAGGGTAGGTTTTAGATTGTACTTTTATTGGTCCATACGGTGCTGTAAGTTTTCCAACTATTTTTGTTAGAATTGTTGGAAAATCTGACTTTGTTTTTGAAGTTAAGGTGGCTGTTAGTCAGGCATTTAGAGTCAAAATGGCCAGTTTTTAGTTTTTTTTTTGGGTTTAATGGCATTAAACATGTTTTCCTTCTTTCCATAGATTTTAACAGAATCTATATATCTTTATTTTTTTCCCCTCATAATTTTTGTTCATTTTACTTTTACTATTTTTACGCATTTGTGACCAATGGGCTTAACTGCAAAGGGTTGGTAATTTCGCGTATTATCCCATACGCGTCTGTTGCTATTCCGACAACGCGCGATGTAATGAGCGCATCATAAACGCCTTGAAGCATCGATTCGATATGACGCATACCCATGGTAACTTGTATGCAATTGCAAAATGGTTGCCCTCGTGAGATGCTTTTGCAAACAGAATGGGATTTTAATTTCACGATTTGAGCCTCATAAATTGTTGAATTTTGATCATAACTATCCAGATGAAGTAATTTGACCTGGTGCAGAAGCAGTGTGAAGAATAAGAGATGAAACGCTTGTGTTTTGGAATAAGGCTATATTTTGTAGCAAAACGGGACAATATTTGGACAAAATGGCGATTTTCTGTGTGTTCACTTTCGGCGATAATTCGTGATTTTCGGTTCCCAGTTACTCGAAATCCATATCAGCAACAGGTAAGAAATGAAATGCATCATATAGAGCATATCAAAATCTAGGGTCGGTATTTTTTAGTTTTTCATTTTTGGTTAAAAATCGTGATTTATGTCAACTTTTGAACAATCTTGGTGTTGTTCCAAATTGAAACACGCGGATTTTGGCCTTTTTTGGCAAATAATTTGATAAATAGTGCAGAATTTGAAAAAAGGGGAAATACCGACCCTAGAACTATGACTCTGGAATACAAAAATGAACAAGGCACATTTTTATAACATTTATATATTTTTTTATAGGGAACCAAAAAAAATGAGTGAAAATCACCATTTTTTATGATTTTCTAAAAAATACGTATTTTGGGGAAAAATATCATATTTGGATTCCTTGAATCTTTTTCAAAATCTTCTCAAATATGGTATACTATTTATACATGTTGGGGGGGGAATCACACATTGATACGGCAAAAAACATTTTCCTTGAATGTCCTCCTGACTTATAGTGCAACGAGAGATTTTGACGGCACCCAAAGATGTTGTCCTAATAGTCCGTTTATATAGAACTAGACACTCAATAGATTGTCTTTTCTTAGCCTTATTTGGCTACAGAAAAGTCTTACAAGTGAGAAAACAAGGTGAACATTCTGATTTGCTTATATTGAAAATATAAAACATAGGGTGAATTTCGTATTTCTGCTCCTATAACGAATAGAAAATTGTTCAAAATTTTTGTACCAAAGAAACATTTCTTCTCGCTTAACCTTTCAGATGGAGTTTATTGTTTGATAAAAGCTTACATCAGGGGGGCAAAATCAGGACTTTCCTATTTTTTTTTGGACACCTGATATGTGAAATCTCTCGCTGCAACTTTACCAGCCCACCTTAATTAAACAGCAATCTTTAACTAGTCTTTTACCAGTCTTGATGTCTCTAAAAAAACCCACTGAAAACCCCTATTCATTTAAAACCTTTTCCCACGAACTTATTGTTAAGGGAAATCCTGTATTTGTTTGAAATGTCAGGACAGATATAGATTAGATTCCATATAAATGCAGATTGTCCTCTCTCATGTGTGTTTATAATTTGAAAATGTATTTTCCTGGAATCACAAGATAATAGAAAATTTTAAAAAGGGCATACTAGTAATCGTAATATGCTCACATCTTTCAAAATGTTGAGTTTTAAGAGTTATGATATGTAACATGCAAAATATTATGCTCAAATTATTAAATTTATTCAAAAGTATCGTGTATTTTTTATATTCAATAAAAGGGTAGACTACTATATCTTAATTCTCTTGCTGTGATTATATATTCTCATTCATCTATACAACTCACCTATAATTAATCTCTCCATCACCGTCACTGTCAAGCTGACTAATTAAGTACTGTACCTCATCATCAGATAAATCAATGCCGGAATTCTGAAATGATTAAAACCAACTGTGTAATTCAGAACTGTGCCGATTTCTGTGGGTGACCTCTATTGCCTGTGAATAGGTTTGAATGATTTGGCTGAGGACTCCCTTATTCAAATAGCAAATAGACCATAGCTAGCTGCAGCCTAGCTGGGGAAAACTGCAGCCTGGCTGGGGAAAGCTGCAGCTTGGCTAGGGGAAAGCTGTTGCCTGGCTGGGGAAAGCTGCTCCCTGGCTGGGGGAAGCTGCAGCTTGGTTGGGGAGTTCTGCAGCCTGGTTGTGGAAAGCTGCAGCCTGGTTGTGGAAAGCTGCAGCCTGGTTGGGGAAAGCTGCAGCCTGGTTGGGGAAAGCTGCAGCCTGGTTGGGGAAAGCTGCAGCCTGGTTGGGGAAAGCTGCAGCCTGGCTGGGGAAAGCTGCAGCCTGGCAGGGAAAGCTGCAGCCTGGCTGGGGAAAGCTGCAGCCTGGCTGGGGAAAGCTGCAGCCTCGAAGGGGAAAGCTGCAGCCTGGCTGGAGAAAGCTTCAACCTGGTTGGGGAAAGCTGCAGCCTGACTGGGGAAAGGTGCAGCCTGGATGGGGAAACCTGCAGCTTGGCTGGAGAAAGCTGCAGCCTGGCTGCAGCTCAAAACTGCTTCAACAAGAAATGCTTTGGTGTAAAATGGGGATATTAAATGACCAATGCATCACAATGCTGTTGTTGTGGGTCGGAACATGATCTTTACAATCTCTAAAAGCACTCAAAATTGCTTCTTTCAAAAAAGTTCTCCCAACTAGTATTTGAAATTCCTACCTTCAACCCAATTTCAAATTCATCATACGTAACACTCATACTGCCATCTGTATCAAAGTCATTGAAGAAGTCAACAAGTCTCAAGTTGTTCTTCTGGATGAAGCGTTGCAGTTTCACTATGGGGTTGAGTTGTTTCTTGGGTTTCACCTCTTCCTGCATGCCGCCATGTTTCACCTTCAGGTTTGGTCTTGTCTCCTTGGTCTCATTGTATAAGTCTTCAAAGTCTTTGTTGACCTGAATTGTCTGAGAAATTCCGAAATATGACAACATGGTAAAATTGTAAAGTGTGTTGTATGTATAGAAAGAAATTTTGAGGTATAACCCCATTGACCCAGAATTTCTTTCAGTAACTCCAACAAATTAGGTCCAGAAGGCACTCAAATTTGGGAAGTTTAGGTGTTTTTTAAATCATACAATTTTAGGTGCTCTTTGAATCAAAAGAAAAATAACTTATCTATAAAATAGATCAGGTCCGGTTTTCTTGAGGGCCTGCTACTGGTATCCTGGTAACCAGTACTCTGTCCCATGGCCGGGTTTTCGGCGGCTAAACCATCACCCCCATCAGGTTTCTAATGAAATCTGTGTGAGGAGGGTAGCTTGTTACCCTGGTTGAACTTAAAAGAAGATCTACCTACAAGGTCGTCGGCACTAGAGAGCTAATGGTGACCAGCCAGCAGCATTGACGTCAAGAGGACATCCGGTCAATTATCTTTTGTCTCCAATAATCCTCACACAGCATATTGCTGTGAATGTGAGGTTAATCCAGTCACCCCATTCACAGGGACGAAGCCAGATTTTAATACTTTTGTGTCCTACTTTACTAGCTACTACTATAAATACACCATCCACACACATTTTGTGGCTTATACTTATAATGATCTACCTTAGCACCTATTCTTCCTATCTACTACATTATTTTGAGTACCCTCTTTTCCACAAGTCCTCAACTGGAAAGTCCCAACTTTCATCGCTTGCATTGCACTGTTGGGTTTTTCTTGATAGCTTTTGGGATGCCCGTATGCGTCGTCCGGCTGTCCTGCATCGGGTTTCTTTACCCACCTGAAGAATGACACCATAATAATTTTACCGGTACCTCTATGGGAAGAGAAGATACCAGTAGCTCCCCACAATGCATTGCTAATTGAAGTTTTTGTACATATTCATTGAATCGTTAGAGATTAAACACTCTTAAAATGCAAGTTTTTGTGATCAGTACTGTTAATTTAGCGATGTTTCATCACTAACGAGTCACATCAGTACCTGTTCCAACACCTCCATTGGAAGCATGGCATTGTGGGGAATTACTGAAATCTCTCTTCTCTATGGGCTTAAAAATCACCTTTTTAATCTCACATCAAAATGGGATTGAAATATCAGAAGCAAAACTTTACAGATGGGTTTTGACCATTTGGAAAGTTTTCAAAAATTTTTTATATAATATTTAGATTTGGGCCACCGCCATTTAATAAACTTAATTCCAAATCAGGGAGCAAAATTGTATCCCCTTAAAATACTAAATCTCTGGTTGCGCCAAAGAGTGACTTTCAAACACTACTAAGTTATTCATTAGCAACCGACAGCTCTTTCAATCCAAGATTTTAGAGTTTAGAAAATATAATTAGTAAATTAACCAGGAGTTTTTTAAATCCGGTATTTGTCCCCTCAACCGGGGGTGGCCGATCACCCCTCACATTTTTGTAGCAATCGCCCTTACTAACCCCATCCTTCCACTTTCCCCGATTCACACCATCCCCCATCCTCAACCCACCCTCCTACTCCACTTGCTTCCTCCATGGTCCTCTTTGGTCGGCCCCTCTTCCTCAAACCACCACCCACCTCAAACTCAAAAGCCCTTTTTAAACATGCTCCTCACTTCCTCAGCACGTGCCCTACCATCTTACACCATTCTTCTCCTTCGCCAATCGGTCAGGCCCGCCTCTTCCAGACCCAACATCTGCATCAAATCCTCAGTCTTCTTCCTATCCATCAATTTCACACCACACATTGCTCTCAACCATGCTCTCTCCTGTCTCTTCGGCCCTTCTGCTCAAAATCCCCAATCATCATTTTCACTCAGGCACCATGTCCGACTCCCATCCAAGCAAGCATCACTGATCCACACAACTCCTTGTACACGCATCCCTTTCATCTTTAAAGGAAATCCGTCTCCCAAGTAACAACTCTCGCACATTCCTAAACTTCACCCACCCATACCTCACTTTGGCTGTCACAGCCGCCTCACATCCACTACCCCACCACCCGCACTAACCTGTCACCTAGGTATGTGAACTCCTTCACTGTTTCCCAACCCTCGTCACAACCACTTTTCCACCTCTCTCCCCACTCCTCAACTCCCTTCTTGCATCTTCCACACACACAGTCTCTGCCAACTTTGGGGTCACTCTCTTCAATATTTGTGCATCTCTCCCATGGATCCATTTCCACATTTCTCACACACCATCAACTGAATTTTTGCCTCAACCCCTCTTACCACCTATTCCACATGGGTCCACCTTACTCAATAACACCTCCCCCACCTCCCACTCACCATCACTTTAGAAGTCTTTCCCAAGTTTACCTTCAGGCCCTTACTCGCAAATGCCTTCTTCCACTCCCAAAACTTCTTCCCTCAAACCCTCCATTGTCTCACACCTTAAAACTACGCATCAGCATACAGCATCTCACCTCATCAAACCTTCTTTTGCACCCTCCGTAACCCATCACCACAATTGCAACACCAACGGCGACAACCCAGAAACCCCTGATGCACCCCACCTCACCTCAAACGCCTCAGACAACTCAGACCCTACTCTAAACTCTTGTTTTTGCTCCTTTATACAGACTCATCACCGCCCCAACCACCACCTCTGGTATACCCCTCTTCCTCATTGACCAAGTTCCATAACTTTCCTCGGTACTCCTATCAAGGCCTTTTCCAGGTCCACAAAGCACCTATACAGCTTCTTTCCTTTTTCTTGATATTCTCTTGCAGCTCCTCAATGAACACTGCATCTATCGTTCCCTTCACTGGCATAAAACCAAATTGCAATCTCATCCACTTTTCAACTATCCTCCGAATTCTGTTCTCTAGTACCCTCTCCACAATTTCCAATCGCCTGCTCCAACAACTTCACACCGCTATACGCACCACAGCTCATTGCATCCCCTTTTTCCCTTAAAGATTGAACTAACACCTAACTGTGCCCACGGGACGAGGTGCCACCGGGCTTGGTGTCTGCTGCCGCCATCTACCCCCCTCTGACACAACCCATCATCACACCAATCCTATCTCTCCACTCGCAATAATCATTTCAACACTCACTTCCGAGGTCCCAGCACCTTTTTTCCTGTTTTCATTCTTCAATGGCATTTACCACTCTTCCTGACTGACCTCTCAACTTGCCCTTCCACCACAATCAGCCTCCACCCTGATCCCATTCATTCTCCTCATTCATGATTCTTCTCCATATGCTTTTTCCAGACCCTGCCTCTAGCTTTCTCACTGAAGGTAAACTTTCCTCACTTCCTCTCATACATCTTCCCCCCTTCAACATCTTTTCCTTCCTTTGCATTGCTTTCACTAACTTTTACACCTTGTTTGGGTTCCCCCTCAACTCAATCACCCCCTTCTCAGCCTCCTCCTTCAATCCCTTCGCATCCACTTTCTTTGCTCGCTTCCTTATCTATCTCTTATACCTCACTTTTTCTCTCCGTACCATTTCTCCTCATTCCTTATACCGCATCCTTCTTTCTCCCCCTAATCTCGCCTCCTTCCCCTCATCATTCACCATCCCCGTATCTTTCCCCTGTCTCTCCTCCCTTTCTTTTGTCCACACACTTTCCCCCAGCACTCCTGTAATACAACCCCCTTCCTTCACCACAAAACCCTCCTCATATCTTACCATCCACCCCAAAGCAGCTCCCCACTCTCAATCTCAAACTTCTTTCTTGTCTCTTCTTCTTTCATCATCTTCCATATTTCCTCCTCACATGCACTACTTTCCACCACACTTTTTTTCACCTTCCCTTGTCCACCATCTGCAACCACCAACCTATATTGTAATTCCCGGGGAATTACCTTACATTCTTCAGAAAACTGTTTCTCCTCTCCTTACCCACAGAAGCAGAAAACTCAATTCTTGACTCGTTTCCCCCTGGAACTAAAGGTCCGTTCCTTTGTCCTCTTTCGTAAACCACGTTCGCTACACGCACAGCCCCTTCTCCTCACACAACTCTAACAGCATCCTTCATTCCAGGTTCTCTCCCCCAAAACCGTTCCCTAGTGAACCCCCCCAAACCCCCGATCCCTTTTCCCCACTGCCATTGAATCACCAACCAGAGAACTAATTCCCCCCCACTTTGCATATCCCATTCCCTGCCATCTCATCATAAAATGCCTCCTTTTTCTCTTCATCTTTTAATTCTTCTAACCGCTCTGCCGGAGCTACCGCATATGACCTCCCTACCTCCCCCTCAAAAGCCATTACCACTGCCATCCTCACCCTATCTCTCCTCCTTCTCCTCACCTTCCACTACTACCTTCTCACAACAGTTCCTCCTTACCAATATCCCACCCCGCCCAATCCATCCTATTTCCTCTTTCCTGCCCACCACACCTTATACTTTCTTCCTTCCTCCCACATCCTAGCCCACTCCCGCCCTCTCCACCTCACTTCCTGTACACCACACACATCAACCTTCCTCTTCCTTACTCTTTCGCAAATCTCCACACCCTTCCCCTCTCAGGCTCCCTACATTCCGACTTCAACCCTCACCCCGAGCCGCTCGTCAGGTTTTTAAGCCGTCATGCATTCCAGCAAACGCTTGCTCGGCCCGGGGTGATTCCTTTCAACCTTTCTTCTTATGTAGGTAGGTTACACCCACCCCAACCTTAGGGCCTGTTGGTGCCATCTTGTATTTGTCCTGTTCATGAGGATTTCTTGGAGCGGTTTTTTAATCGGCCGCATGCCCTTCCTGACGACCGCCGAACCACCGTTAACGGCGGTGGCCCTAGCCTTTGGGCTAGGGCCAAATGCCTGCGGATACTGATACCAAATAAGTCCATATGCATAATATTTTGCTTGTTTATATAGGGACTGGTGTAATGTACCCATGTCTGCTAGAGGTCTTTGGAGGAGATTTTTCCCCTTCCATATAACTACGAACAGAAGCCAAAAGTGCAAAGAAAATATTTTTTGAATATTTTTGTCCGACCAAATATTTCAAGATCTTTCTAAACTAAGCGATACAAGAAACTATATATTAAAAGTTTGATGGTGTATGGTGAATAAACTAATTAGCTTTTAACATATACTTCAAATACTTAAGAAGCAAATCACCACACGGATAAGACAACATTGGACTTTTTACTTCTGTTACAACGGAATACTTTGAGTTGTTACCATGAATCAGAGCAGTTTTAAAATATTGACCTCTTTATAAAATCTTTATACCCTCCCCACCTTCTAGTACCACATGCAGCAGGTGTCCATGGCACACATTCATATCTGAATATGTAAGGTACCCACATGAATGCGTCTTTCTTTGTTAGATATGGGTATCTGTTCATTTGACCAAAATGGTCTGGGCTGCTGCATTTTAAATGGTACATTTTATACAGGCTTTTTTTTAGTAAAGGGATAAGTATCGATTTGGCTGATCTGATAAGTCATGTTTTGGTATTTTTGTTGCTGGGCTTGCCATGATGTGCTAACTAACCATAAGGACAAGACAAAAAAATAAGTTTTTCTCAATTGTTGCAGTTAGGTTTAAAATTGCTTTTTGACTGCATATTTTTTGTTTAGTTTTACTCACTTGAAATTTTTGTTTTGTACAAAATTTCAGAAAAAAATGAAAATTTGTCCGCGAGCAGCGAAATTGAAAAAATGGGCCAAAAATGCATTAAAAAAAAAAAATAAAAACCGCGTTTCGCATTAGCATTTTTCTAACCAAAAAAAAAAAACGCATTCTTATTTACATTTTTTTTTCACATTTCTTCTGGGACACTTTGTTTTTTTTTTGCCTAAGTGGTTTAGTTGGAATCTCCTGTATTAAAGACAAGCAGCTTTTAGCTGATAAATCTGTAATTTCGATAATGTGGGTATAAAATTCCTAATTTGCATCAAAAAAAACCTTTCCCCTGGGAATATTCGCAGAATTTTTAAGCTGTTATTGTGGAACATGACTTGCACAGTTTGACCTCAAACAAAACATTATTGATCATTGTTTTTAATTTCTGTATTGATATAACACAATCCGCTGTTTCGTGTAGATTTTGAGATAGATGCCAATCGCTGTATGTCTTTTTGCAGTCGACGATATGGCAATTTCCTGAAAACTTTCATTTTTTTCACTGTTTGGTGTCTTATAGTTTTAGAATGTACAACACTTATCCATGATTTATAAGATACCAAAATGCATTTACCATTTTTTTATTCTTCCCCCGCATTTCGCTGTTGTCCCTTAAGTCACACTGACCAGGAGCCAAAAATCTTTTAAACGGCTCCTGGTTCTTCTAATTTCAGAGAACAGGAGCCTCTTTTTCTGGACATGAGTCACAATATTATTAGCAAATGCTTATTTCATTAATACAAAACAAAACCAACACCAAAATCCAACTTTTTTTTAATGCAGAAAAAAACACTCCTGGCTTTTTTTTATGGTCAATTATCCTGTTTACAGATTGAATATCAGTACCTCCCTCTAATTGACCTAATTCTCCTTTTCCATAGGTTTTTTACTGCAACTTTTGAATCCTGGTGGGTTCGTCCAAGTGGCATAAAGTTCAAAACAAGATTCAGTTGATCGCCCGAAATTAGGTGTTCAAATATGCGTAATAAACACGCACTTCTAATGTTAATACAATATTGGTTTGAACTTGACAAATTTTTAGGTTTGAGGAGTTTATATTTTTGGATGTGTTTAGGAAAAAGAATCATCAACTATGGCCAAGGAAGTTACGAATGAATAGGAGACCTAATTCTGGACACATCCTTGTCTAAAAATTACTATACTTATTTAAGTATTTTCAAAGATTCGTTGACTACGACTCCTTTGCCTAACAGAACAGCACCTTCTCGGATATCCTATTGTTTTTCTGTACATGACGCAAAAGAGTTTATTATCATTATCAATAGTTGTAAGCTATTATGAAGTGATAACAAGGCAGGCTATCTACCCCAAATACGATGTATGCTATCTACTGCTGATACATAGAAGCTGTCTATAGCTGATAACTAGGCAGGCTATCTAATCTACCCCAGATAGCCTGGTAAAGGCTATCTACTGCTGATAACATAGTAAGCTGTCGATAGCTGATAACTAGGCAGGAGCTATCTACCCAATAGCATGTTCTGCCCTATCTACTCGATAACATAGTAAGCTGTCCTATAGCTGAATAACACTAGGCAGTCTATCTACCCCGAATAGTATGTTAGCTATCTATCTACCCTAACCCCAGATACGGTCTGATAGCATAGTAAGTCTGTCTATAGCTGATAACTAGGCAGGCTATCTTGGTTCGTGGCTTCCCCATATAGCATGGTATGTGCTATCTACATGCTGATGAGCAATTGTAAAGCTGTCTATAGCTGATAACTAGGCAGGCTATCTACCCCAGATAGCATGGTATGCTATCTACCCCGAGAAGCATTGATATGCTATCTACTGCTAATAGCATAGTATTTGTCTATAGCTGAATAATTAGGCAGGCTATCTACCCCAAATAGCATGGTATGCTATCTACTTCTGATAGCTTGTGAGCTGTCTATCGCTGATAACTAGGCAGGCTATCTCCACCAGATAGCATGGTCTGCTACTACTACTGCTGATAGCATTGTAAGCTTCTATAGCTGATAACGAGTAGGCTAGCTACCCCATATATCATGGTATGCTATCTACCCCCATATAGCATTGTATGCTATCTACTGCTAATAGCAAGAGAGCTGTCTATAGCTTGGGGGGGGATAATAGGGGCGGCTTATCTACCCCCAAAAGCATGGTCTGCTATCTACTGCTGATGCATTGTAGCTGTCTATAGCTGATAATGAGGCAGGCTATCTACCCCAGATAGCATGGTAAGCTATTTACCCTGGATGTATGGTAGCTATCTACTAACTGCTGATCAGCATGTAAGCTGTATAGAGCTGGCAACAATGCAATTCAAGCTATCTACCCCAGATAGCAAACTGTAGCTATTCTACTGCTGATAGCATGTAGTTGTCCTATAACTGATAACATGGAAGGCTATCTACCCCAGATGCATGGTATGCTATCTACTGTGATAGTGTAGTAAGCTATGTACCACAGACAACAAGCAGCATCTCTTTACTGTTGATAGCATACAACTCTTACTGATAGCATGGAAAGCTATCTAGTGCTGATAACAAGGCAGCCTATTTACCTTGATAGCAAGCAACTATTTGCTCATGGACAGCTACTGTGGATAGCATTCATACATTGATATCACTCAACTATCTAGTGCTGATACTGTGGGTAGCTATAAAAAATATATAGCAATGTTTAATTTAATCTCAAATTGTAGGCCAAATTACTAAGACTTTACAACTTAATAATTTACTAACAGAAACAATGCAACTTGGAAGCGCAGCTTAATCAGCACCATATTGCAACATTTAAACACACTATAAAATACGAAACACACCAATGGAAACACATGCAAGCTTTCATGGTTCCTCGTTGCCATTTCAATGAACCATGGAGTGGTATTCAGGTTTAAATCAATATCTTTTTTATACAAATTAAATCCCAAATCAATTTGAGTTTCCCGAATTAAATCCAGCCAGTGGTCCCACTGATATATAACATAACCGAGACCCTTTGCTCAAGTACGCTTGCAACCGCTAGACCACACGCACTTTTCTCACTGCTGATACATTTTGTGCTAAATGATAACATAGTAAGCACTTTAAGAGTTGATAGCAATACTGATGTACAATTTAAGTAAAAAGCTGCTCTTTCAAATTTATATCATATTGTAACAAGGCAAACTCGTATTTATATGCGATGCATAAAATATGTCTCCACCGAATGTCGCATCACTAAGTGACACTAAAACACTAAAACTACACCAACCGCACCCCCTTATTCTGGCCATCACTGCCCTAAAAACCCGGGACCACTTGACCACCTACTTAAACCATGCAATAATAATAAATAATACATAGTTCTTATCAGGCGCAAAATCGTTCAAAGAACTCAGGCGCCATAACAACAGTTCCAACACAAACAAATCAAACAAAACAGCTATGAGCTATGAAAAGCTTGACGAAAAAGGTGAGTTTTAAGCTGACGTTTGAAGTCTTGTAATTTGGGGATACTACGAATGCTGTTTGGAAGTGAATTCCAAACAGCTGACGCAGCGAAATGAAATGAGCGTTCACCAGCTGATTTAAGGTTGACCTTCCACCCCTAACGGGATGGACAGACATACGGACGAATGCAAAAACATAACTCGTTGATGAACTCCATCCATAACTTACCAAAAAATGTTCCAGGGTTAACATTTTTATCACGGATGGATGGACACACATACTGCTTGTTTTATTAGTCCTTGTTCTGAACTCATTCAATGGGGACAATTGATTACCGAGCATGCTCAGGCGAATACTTACGTGATATCTAATTCCTCCAATGAACTGTTGAATTTAAGAGCTTCTCCTAGAGCTGAAGCACCTTCATTACCAAAGCCATTCCAAGAAAGATCCAGCTTTCTTAAGCCAATATTATTCTGTTGAGAAAATAGAACAAGGAACACATGAAACACTTATCAGCATTACTAATCAAACATTGTCTTTTGAAATTAGCAGGCAAGCGATCAAAAGCTCCTTTGGAGCTTTTAAAGGGAGTGGTAGAGGAGTGGTTGAAAAACTCCTCTAACACAAATAAGAGGATTGGCTCTCAGTTAAATTTTTTAATGTGGGTGACCCAATCATGATCACAATTTTCATATCATGTTTTATCCTTCACATTGAAGCATATCACCAAAAACATCTGATTACAAATTTTGAGTTAAATCGGACCAGCCGTTTGGATAGTAGAAGCAAAAATGTGTACTAAAATTGGCTCATAGACAGTGTGTGTTAATAAATGTGGTGTACCACACTTGTGAGACATTTTTGTTCATAAAATCAAAAAGAAACATTTCACTGGGGTAATGAGAAAAATATGAAATTTCTGTTGATACCAAAATGGGGGGGGGGGGGGGGGGGGGGGGGGGGACGAGGTTGTCAATTGGGTCACCCGCCTTTAAAGTATGCTCAGAGTCAGCTATAAAATATAAATCTGGGATTTGTGATGAATACCAAGACTGAAGACTGCAGCAACCCATAAACATTATCTGAGACTGAGTATATATACTTTATATCAGCAATATTGCACTTTTTTATCATTTTAGCTCCAATCCAAACATTTTCACAAATCACTGGAGAATATGCCTCAACTCAAGGCTAATATTTCATTAAGTTTTCCTCTGAATATGGGTAGAGAAAAAATAAACAAACAAACAAAGATAGATCACTGATTGCCCCATTCCATGTTGTGTTTTCTGCCAATAGGTTTGCAATGATGTTCTTGTCGCACCTATGCTAAAGCACCTTTTCTTCTGATGATTCCAGCTGAGATCCAAGTGTTTTTTGGTATTCCCTCAGACACCTGACCAAAGCTATTACGACCGATGTTAACTTACCATGACTCCTTTTTCAATGCTAAAGCATATTTCCCTCTGATATGATTCCAGCTGAGATCCAAGTGTTTAAAGGGATTAGCAGCGATAATGCGAGAGAATCGAAAAAATGTGGAAATGCACGTTTTTAACTTATAAATCAGGGATAAATGTGTACAATTCCATATAACTTCTTTAATGTAGGAAAAAAACACCAAATAGTGAAAAAATGAAGTATTTGAGGAAATTTGTTATTCCATCTCCTGCAAATAGACATACAGCGACCGCGTCTTAAAATCTGCACTAAACAGTTGATTGTGGTTTACACCAGTACAGAATAAACAAAGATCAATAATGTTTATGTTTGAGGTCAAACTGTATTGATCATGGTGCACAATATCACGCTGAAAATATGTGAAATTCGCCGGGAAAGGCTTTTTTTGATCTCAAAGTCCCCCCCGCTGGAAAAAAACACAAATTTTTTGATACGCACGTATAGAAATTACAGAATCAGACAAAAAGTACTGCCTTGTCTTTAATACACGGATTTCAAGTAAACCACTTGCAGGTTATGTTCGCATATCTATGCCAGTAACAAAAAAATAACAAGAGCACCAATGGTGCTGTAGCTCAGCAGGTCATTAGTATGGGCCTTTAGCAATTGAATTGTGGCACAAGCAGGAATTTACCAATTTTGAAAGAAAGCCCATTTAATTGGCCCATGTGATGTTTGGACCCAAACCTGTGAACACCCTATATTGGCCTTGGGTCAGGCGGTTCTTCTCACCAAGCCAAGTCTAGTGATTATAAACAATGATTTGGGGCACAAGAAGGAATTTACAGATTTCACAGAATGGCCCTTTAATTGGCCCCACTGACCTTTTGACCAAAGCTGTGATCAACCCATATGAACATTGGGTCAGCAGTTCCTCTTACCAAGTTCCCCTGGTATAATAGAAAAGTGGGCTTTGGTGGCACAAGAAGGAATTTCCTAGATTTTCAAAGATGCCCCTTTAATTAAAAATCGCCCACATGACCTTTAACCCAAATCATCGTGACACCCATATGGGCCGTCTTAGGTCAGTGGGTTCTTCTGAAACCATAATTGGTGAATGCCAAATGTGATGTGATCAAGTCAATGATCGGAAGTCACAATTCTTGATTATGAGATATAGCCAAACAAGGAGAAAATGTCTTTTGTGTCATATGTGTTTTTTTCCACCCTTCAACTGATTAAATCTCTTTGGAATTAATTCGTCGCCCACACATCACATACTGTCCTTATCTGACAAAACACGTTTCCGAAAAATTGCCATTGAAGATCTTTTCGGGAAAAAAACTTCTTTCATGTACAACATTTACCCGTGTATCATTATTTTATGGCAATACTACTTATGATAGACATTAAACTTTGTTTAAAGTTTTGATTTTAATAAGATTATATCATGCTTTATATTTTTATACTCTAAATAGGTCTCCAAAGTCATAGATGCCTCTATGTGAAAATTCGATATTTTGATTTCTGCTCCCGATTTTTGCTGATAAACGCAGATAAACAGTATGTTGAATCGTTTTATGTGCGGGAGAACGCTCGGCACTGTAGATAGGACGAAGATAAGACCGTCATGTGAAATTCGTTCCCTGTGGAATAGGACGCTCATCACATTGTTGAAGACGTACACAAGATAAGACAGTTATGTGAAACAGACGTTGAAATGTGAGGAGAATGCTCGCACGGTAGATACGACCAAGATAAGACAGTATGTTAATTCCGTAGTGCCGAATTTGGCCCAGATAGATCTGTAATGTGGAAATGCGAAATTTTTAAAATATATCATAATCAGAACATAGGGGAGAGGAAATGCCTAATTAATATCGCAGTAATTAGGGCACACCCACTTCTGTAGTTTGTGTATTTGTAGTACTCAAAATATACATCCCAACCAAATACTCTAAAAATGTCAGATAAGACAGTATGTGATTGGGCGACGAATTGGTCAAATTTCATCAATGGGGAATTCTCAGCAAAATGTAGCTTTTTATTATCTGATGCATCAGCTACAATTAACAAAATTAAAAATCAAATGTGACCGACTTCAGACTCATTTTGCTTGATCGCATCACAAATAAAAAAAATAAAAAAAATTTTATAGATTTTCAAAGATGCCCCTTTAATTGGGCCCTGTGGCCTTTGACCCAAATCTGTGAATACCCATACGGGCCTTGGGACAGTGGTCTTTCTTAGCACATTTAGTGATATAGCAATGATTGTGGCACAATAGAAGGAATTAATGATTTTCCAAGACTGCCGCCTTTAATCATACCATGTGGATTTTTGACACCAAATCGGTGAACACCCCATTATGGACTTGAGTCAGTGATTCTTTCTGAGCACATTTGGGTGATTAATAGGAGCATTTGATTTGTGGCAAAGAAGGACATTTATAGATTTTCACAGAATGCCCCTTTATTGTCTGTGATCTTTGACCCAATCTGTGAACACCCCATATGGGCCTTGTTCAGCAGTTTTCTTCTGACCACGTCAGTGATTATAAACACTGATTTGTGCATCAAGAAGAATTTATATAGTTTCAAAGAATGCCCTTAATTGGCCCATGTGACCTTGACCCAATCTGTGAACACCCCATATGGACCTTGGGTCCGCTGATTCTTCTACCAGTCTAGTGATTATAACAATTGATTTGTGGCACAAGAAGGAATATAGGATTTTCAAAGATGACCCTTTAAAAATCGGCCCATGTGACCTTGCCCCAATCTGCGACACACCCACATGGGCCTGAGTCAGCGGTCTGTCTGACCAGTCTATGAATTATAAGCGATTTGTGGCACAAGAAGGAATTTATAGATTTTCAAAGAATGCCCTTTAATAATGATCGCCCATGTGACCTTTGACCCAATCTGTGAAAACACCACATGGGCCTTGAGTCATCGTTCTTTTCTGAACCAAGTCTTGATTAGAGGCGATTTTGGCAGCAAGAAAGGAATTTAATAGATTTTCAAAGAATGCCCCCTTTATCGTCCCATGTGACCTTTGATGACCCAACTCGTGAACACCCCACATGGAGCTTGGGTCAGTTGTTCTATCTAACCAGTCTAAGTGATTATAGCAATTGATCTGTGGCACCATAAGGAATTTACAGATTTTCAAAGATCCCCCTTTAATTGTGCCCACGTGACCTTTGACCCAACTTGAACACCCCATATGGACCTTGGGTCAGCGGTTCTTCTAACCAAGTCTAGTGATTATAACAATTGATGGGGTGTGGGGGGGCACAAGAAGGAATTAAATAGATTTTCAAAGATGGCCCCTTTAATTGGCCCACGTGACCTTTGACCCAATCTGTGAACACTCCCACATGGGCCTTGGGCAATGATTATTCTGACCGATTTTCGCGTCCAATCGGCCTCAAGCGTTTTGGCAACAAGATGCTATGGCAAGTGTTAACAACAGAGTGATTAGAGTCACACATTGCCATAACAATATCTCTGCATCCTACGTATGCTGAGCTAAAATAAATTGAATTTAGATGTATTTTTCGATGTTTCGGATTAGCAATCGCTGCTAATCCCTTAAAACCGCGGTAATGTTTCTCACTTGGCTGGCCCTACTAATTCCCTCAGACACCTGACCAAAGCTATTATGACCGATGTTAACTTACCATGACTTTCCTTTTTCACAATGCACAGCACCTTTATCTCTGATATGATTCCAGCTGAGATCCAGTGTTTAATGGTAAGTTCTCAGCTATGCTGGCCCTACTATTCCCCCAGATACCTGAACGTAGCTATTATGACTGAGACACCGCTACTTACCATGATTCCCTTACCAATGCTACACGCACCTTATCTCTGATATGATTCCAGCTGAATCCAGGGTGGTTTTAAGGTGATATTCTCAGCTATGCTGGTCCTAATATCTCCCAAGCTAATACCTCACTGAAGTCATTATGGCTGAATATTCATTATCCTAGTTTTGTTGTTTTCTTTCAATAAAGATGAATCACCGCTAAGCATTCAAGAATTTCACACAACTTATCAATATGTCTTAGAAATATAAATTAATGAACAATCTTTCTGGGGGTGGGGAATTACAATTTTTTGAAGAAAAATATTGGCATTTTCCTGTTATGAGAAAAACATGCACTCCCTTCATTTTGTAAGTTCCTTCCCTTTAAAATTGTGTGATTTCTATTTTTACTTTAAAAAATGGTTGTGTTCCGTCTTTCCTTAAAAAATTAATTTTTTATATATTTTCATAAATATTGACCGGTCCCTGAAAGACCGCCCCTGAAAACACTTTTAAGGGTGATGACTGATTTTAATTACACAAAGCATAAACTTGGACCCATCCCAATCTGCAAAGTGTCCCACTGATATTTCAAACCTTTTTGATATGAGAATTATAAAAATGATTTTGTAAGCTTAAAGAATTTGTAAATTATTATTGGTCGAACAAAATGAGGCCCTTTCTTCCTTGCTCATAACATTAAGTCTAAATACCTTTTACTCCTAAGATTTCACAGGATAAATGAGAAAAGTAGTAGGCTTCTTTAGACACCAAAATTTCGACCCCTTCCGGTAAAATTTGGGGGTTTAGGGACCAGGCTGTCAGCAATCAGGCCATGGATCTTTATGATATAATTGCTCCCTGTCCAGTGGCGTACCAATGCAGTCGTCCCAGAGGGGGCAAAATTTCCAAGTTGTCCCGCCAGAGGGGGCAAAATTCATATATCGTCCCGGTGCTTTGCTCCAATGAGTTCTGAACTTGACGAAATGCACTTGTAGCGCGCGAAAATCGCCAAATTTACTTTAATTTAGCCCAAACTCAGGCTGAAATTGGTCGAAATTCCCCCCAAAAGAGGGATGAAAATGCATATTTTGGTCCATATCGTCCCGCTTTTTTACTTACCAGTATTACTTCTGCAAAATATTCTGCACTCTTGTCTTCAAAGCCATTGCCTGGGTTTTAAGTATTTAGAAGAAACATGGTTATGCTCAAAACGGGTGGCTTAGAATATTATAAGCACAAACTATATAAGCATGAGTGCTACTGACTGGTTGGTGACCATAATGCGTTACTGATTTAACAGCTCAATCAATTAACTACTTGATTATTAATACATTGAGACTTTTCCTGAAAGTTAGGTGTGAGTGTCATAAATTTGTACCCTGTCATGTCAGAGTACATATAGATCCATTGTTAACAGATTCATTGATTACAGATTGATTACATATTGATTTGTAAGACTACTTACCAGCTAGTGTTAAATGTGTGAGTGTATTGTTATTTTGTAGCATATCACATACTGCCTTAGCACCACCATTATTCAGTTTATTCTCAGATAAATCCTACACAATGAAGAAAAGGAAATAAGACTGAAAATTGATAAGAGCTTGAAAATATTGACTTTTGCAAGGTTTGTTAATTATAAGGCGATTAGCAACTATAATCTTCGCCAAAAGTGTTGGAACACTTTTATAGGCCTACTTCAAAATGCCCCCCCCCCCTCTCCCCGTGGACAATGTTGAATCCTGAAATTTTGTTCTTGCCACCCTACAAGAACCCAACATTGATTGGTGGGGATAGGGAGGGGTGTATGGATAGAGAATGCTCCAAGCCTCCCAACCCAAGTTGACATGATTTCCTATATATCTCTTTAAGAGAAATACGGCAAATATTCGGGGCAAAAAGAGCAGCCGTGTTCCAACACATTTTGGCTAAGATTGTAGTCTCTTTGGGTTGGCATTGAAGATCACTGCACGTTACTGAATAGCGCATACCTCATTTGGCATAGTTTGAAAAGCCCGGGCTCTTTATCACAAGATTGTCAGCCAGTTCTATCGTTGTATGCAAGAGTGACGTTATACATCGCATCTTACAGGGAGAGTAAAAAAAACTTGACCCTGATTGTGTCCGCCATTTTGAATTTTTAATAACATATTATATAACATATGTGGTATCTTCGGAAAGCTTATTTCATTATCTTTAATTTGCTGCAAAGATCATTCCACTCGGTTAAGTATAGGCCGAGCTACAGTGCCCTGTTCGATCACGATCTGCAGTGACTAAATAGCCCGATTTTCTCCTGGACACACGGATTTCCTTCGTCTGAACGCCGTTCATTTCAATGTGAATCCGTGGACAGAGCAGAAAACCGACTACTTTCAGCTTTCAGATGATACCAAATATATTAGATATATATTACTTAAAAATTCAAAATGGCGGACACAATCAGGGTCAAGTTTTTTTTGACTCACCCTGTATATTGTTCAGCTTTTGAGACAGAGATCTTGGATACACAATGACTATCTCTACAAATCATTGCAAAGTACAAGAAATATTGATCAATTTCATAAGGTTTACAACACGACATATCACTTCAAATGCATCATGAGTTATGACAGGTCGATTTCACAAACAAGTTTTATGATTGATATTGGTTTCAACAGTAACAGGGAAATACAACAGGAACTTTTCGCAAAGCTATAATGAGAGGACTTGTACCATTATGGTTACTTGCGACATGATGACATAAAAGCTTTGTCAAATTTTTTTTTTTTTTTTTTTTTTTTTTATTCATTTAAATAATTACACCCCTCTTGAAAACAAATGTTTCAACCCAAGGAACCAAAGTCATCGCGCGGTGATCGTCACGCTGCGTAAATTGCATTTGCGTACCAACGCGACATGCAAGACGCAGTATAAACACGCTGTTTCGCGTGTCAGGCTACACCGCGTAATTGCTGCACACACTATCCATCTATTGCCCAGTAATGGATGGGTGGAGCTTTGACTTAACACCTCTTATGTACACAAAGGCAGCATTTTATAATACCTGCCACATGTTTTGATCGAGATCTCGATCACTTGAGCACAGTAAGTGTTAAACCAATCAAATTTCTTGTTAACATGGTAAACCACGCCCACTGAATAAGAATACTCTATTGTCGGACATGCAAATTGTGTTCAAAGCTGGGGTGTTTCCGTAAGGCGACCCACTACTTTCTTACACACTTATGAATTTGGAAACCTTAACAAAATAAACCTTGTGGCTTATTCCATTAAGGTTTCCGAATTCTTAAGTGTGTCATCTTGCGGAAACACCTGTCCAGTCGACTCTTTTCATTGCATAGATTAAAATTCTGTGCCTGAAGTGAGAATAAACCCACAACCTTTAGATTACAAGACAAGCGCCAATACACACACACAACACAATTCAAGCTGGAAGAAGATTGTTCATTTTGTAATGCTGTACTGACCCTAGTATAATCCCATGTTTGATTATAATCCCATCTCTAGTTTTAAAAGAAAATCCTATTATAATCCCACCATATGTTCTTTGGTGCTAATCAAAGTTGTGATTTTCTATATGAAGGACACCAGTATGAGCTTAGCTATTTCACACAACAGTTAGTATGTGGACAAGCATTATATACATGCACAAAACATGATTGTTAAAAAATTGAGGGCACCGTCCTCGGGAAATCTCCGAATAGCGGGGAAAAAGTCAGATACAAAACAAGGCTTACCTTTTTAAAATTAGTACTTAATCATACAACCAAGTATTAATAGTTAGCTACTTGTGCAGACAGTTCACTTACCAAGTCTGTGATGTAACAATTTTCCCTCAGCATATCGGCTACTGATATCCCGCCTTCGGCATCCAACCAGTTGTCACTCAGATTCAACTTGCATATTGTTGTATTTGTCTGAAAATTAAAAACATGGATTCTGTGAAGGTGTAGCAAATGCGAAGCATCACACTGCAATGAATACTTCCTGTCAGCCAATGTAGATACATTTTTTTTTTTTTTTTTTTTTTCAATGTGAATCCGTGGACAGAGCAGAAAACCGACTACTTTCAGCTTTCAGATGATACCAAATATATTAGATATATATTACTTAAAAATTCAAAATGGCGGACACAATCAGGGTCAAGTTTTTTTTGACTCACCCTGTATATTGTTCAGCTTTTGAGACAGAGATCTTGGATACACAATGACTATCTGTACAAATCATTGCAAAGTACAAGAAATATTGCCACATGGATCAATTTCATAAGGTTTACAACACAACATATTACTTCAAATGCATCGTGAGTTATGACAGGTCGATTTCACAAACAAGTTTTACGATTGATATTGGTTTCAACAGTAACAGGGAAATACAACAGGAACTTTTCGCAAAGCTATAATGAGAGGACTTGTACCATTATGGTTACTTGCGACATGATGACATAAAAGCTTTGTCAAACAGGTACACAAAATCTGGACCACCCCACAAGCAGCTAGGGGCCGATCAGGTAACCGTGTTAATCAACTAATTAGAGAATAAAAGATGAGATTTTTTGTTTTGGCCATCTTAGATGGTGTACGTCATAATGGATGGGCATCCAATATTTTGAGTGGTGGATGCCGGCGCATCTCATTCTTATTTAGAATTGTGTAATTTTTGCTTTTTATTGACATAATCTATTTGTCAAAAATATTCTTAAATCATTCCTTTTTCTTCATTTAAGTAATACACCCCCCTCTTGAAAACCAAATGTTTCAAACCCCAAGGAACCAAAGTAATCGCGCGGTGTGTACACGCTGCGTACCAACGCGACATGCAAGACGCAGTATAAACACGCCGTTTCGCGTGTCAGGCTACACCGCGTAATTGCTGCACGCACTATCCATCTATTGCCCAGTAATGGATGGGTGGAGCTTTGACTTAAACCAATCAAATTTCTTGTTAACATGGTAAACCACACCCACTGAATAAGAATACTCTATTGTCGGCCATGCAAATTGTGTTCAAAGCTGGGGTGTTTCCCTAAGGCGACCCACTACTTTCTTACACACTTATGAATTTGGAAACCTTAACAAAATAAACCTTGTGGCTTATTCCATTAAGGTTTCCGAATTCTTAAGTGTGTCATCTTGTGGAAACACCTGTCCAGTCGACTCTTTTCATTGCATAGATTAAAATTCTGTGCCTGAAGTGAGAATAAACCCACAACCTTTAGATTACAAGACAAGCGCCAATACACACACACAACACAATTCAAGCTGGAAGAAGATTGTTCATTTTGTAATGCTGTACTGACCCTAGTATAATCCCATGTTTGATTATAATCCCATCTCTAGTTTTGAAAGAAAATCCTATTATAATCCCACCATATGTTCTTTGGTGCTAATCAAAGTTGTGATTTTCAGTATGAGCTTAGCTATTTCACACAACAGTTAGTATGTGGACAAGCATTATATACATGCACAAAACATGATTGTTAAAAAATTGAGGGCACCGTCCTCGGGAAATCTCCGAATAGCGGTGAAAAAGTCAGATACAAAACAAGGCTTACCTTTTTAAAATTAGTACTTAATCATGCAACCAAGTATTAATAGTTAGACAGTTCACTTACCAAGTCTGTGATGTAACAATTTTCCCTCAGCATATCGGCTACTGATATCCCGCCTTCGGCATCCAACCAGTTGTCACTCAGATTCAACTTGCATATTGTTGTATTTGTCTGAAAATTAAAAACATGGATTCTGTGAAGGTGTAGCAAATGCGAAGCATCACACTGCAATGAATACTTCCTGTCAGCCAATGTAGATACAGACGTTTCTGTTTTGGATCGTCAAGCCGATACTGTTCCTGATTCCAATTATTTTATTTCGTTTTAGTTCTCTACAAAATGTAACGTCATGTAAGTGTCAAGAGATAAATGTTCAAAAGATAACAGCTTAAAGCCACAATCAGTCATTTTTTTTCAAAATCAAATTGCCCATTTTGTCTCTAAATTGCTAGTGTTAGGTCATATCAACACTTTATACTACTGTTCTTTGTGAAAAACAGACACCTAAGCATTTTAAAGCAGTCTTGAAGATCCCAACTTTATTAGAAAACAAAGCATAAAAATCATAATTTCTTGACAAATACAGGGTGTTGCGCTTAGCCACTTCCAGGGGTCTTTCCTACAACTATTTCCAATACAACAGTGCACAAAAATCAACTTCGATGAAAAATGGGCGCGCGATTTGTTTACATTTTAAAGAAATCGCTGATAGTGGCTTTAAGTTTATCTGGAGGTTAAGTGGGCCATGTTAGGAGCATCCGTATCATGGATACATGCGGCACTGGATCAGCTTACACAGCTCAACTAATCCTAACACCTAAAGTCATTACCAAATGACTTAACAAGATCAAATGAACAAATGGCTAAATATTTTTAGCTTTAAGAGCATTGGCAGAAAATCAATGCACGCAATGCACCTTTAGCAATAACAGCACATTTTTTTAAGAACACCCCCAATTTCCCAAAAGATTTAGGATTTTTGCACAGTTGCATTGCTAACTGGCTAGTAAACTATACCTGTGAGTGCACGCTCAAACATGTCTATGTATCGCAAAAGAAGGAATTTTGTAATTAGAATAATTATCGGAGATCTCCGATAATAATTCAAGGGCAAGGTCCTTCTGGAAAGGTCCTTCCTATATGATATAGCCAGGAAATAGCGCCATGTACATGTCTACGCTCATCCATTAGTTGTTCGGTTGGTTCAGGCAAGACAAGTTCATTTTCATGAGGTGGCACTAATTTCACAATGGACGGACAGAAAATTTGCATTTCCAGTTCCGCCATTAAATTACAATCGGGGATGCCAATTATAGCACTTTTGAGCATTACCATCGCAAGTATAGTTTACTAGACAATTACCAACACAACTGAGCAAAAATCTCAAATTTGGAAAATTGGGAGCACTCTTCAAAAATTGTGCTGTTATTGCTTTAATTATCTGAACAGAGGGTGTGTATTTTCAAATGAAGCAAATGAAGTTTATAGACTATTTCACTTTGAATCTACACCCCTCGTTGAAGACATAACCATAGTCTTTCATGGAGGGATGTGGATTCAAATATAGTTAGCTAATGTTTCATATGTAATCATGCATACTTCCCCTGTGAGAGACTTCCAGTGGTGGAGCCTATTTCCAATGGACTACAGGCTGATTCAAAAAGAAGTTTACTCATTTTTGTCATGGTTTTGTAAAAAATCTAAAAGGAACTCACTGTAAAGTCATATATCATCGTAAAGAGCAAGGTCTAAATAAAAAAGGAATTTTTGAATTTGCACATGCCAAACCCAAGTTATGCTCATTTGAATAAAATCAGCCATTTTCCTGACTGCACACATCTGAGTAACTTGCATCAGTTTCTATTTAGGCCAAATCAAAGCGTGAACCAGACAGATCCATTGGTTCGCAACTTTTAGTGTCAAAATGAAAGTTTGGCTTTTATATTCAAGAACCATAAATCAAATGATAATTCAGTTCATCTTCCTATTCATCAAGCATTGTAATACCATTTTTCATCGCAAACTCATCTGTTTCTATTTATTTATTTATGTATTTATTAGTTCCTCTTTTGCCTGGGGAAACCCCATCAGTGTAATCACTGTTTTTCAGGGGTGCCCAGGGGTCAAACATAATACAACAAAATTGGAATACAATACAATAAGTTATAACCAAGAAATACAGAAATTACTAAAAAGTATTAAAATACAATAATAAGAACATAATTTTACATAGTAAAAGTTAAACAGTCCAGCTGCTATAATATAAAACATTGTATTGCACAGTAAAATTATTTCTGTTCACGAATTGCAAAACATGCAATGATTTGTTTCTTCTAAG
>JAMKCH010082429.1:0-19948 GCA_023653785.1 Ophioderma brevispina | reverse complement strand
CGATGGGTGTGTGGATTCTATGCAATAGGGCCTAGATGTAACGTTACATTGGGGTTATGCAATTTTTCAAACACATCTTTCAAATTCAATTCCTGCGGTCCCTCCCTTGTAAATAATGAACGGGCCCTAAAATTATTAGTTTAATTAAAGCTAATCTTAGCCTGTCGTACGAGCTGAGTCAACTGAACACCTATTTCGTATCATCCTGTGTCCGTACAGCCAATTGACATAAGAACTTAGTTACAGCCAACAACCGCACGCTGGAATAAGGATCCCTCTGTGCCGAACTACTGGGATAACCCATTGTTTCGGCAAGTAACCCTGCCGTTCGGCAGGGTGATGACGTTGCCCGCATTTTCGGCATAATTGCCGAAACGCCGGGCGTTTCGGCAGATACCCCTGCCGTCCGGCAAGGTCATCTGCCGAAAGGCCGGGCGTTTCTGCATAGCCCAGTATTTCGGCGCAGCACCGTGCAGAAACAAGCGGTTAAAGACCGCACCGCGGCCTTTGTAAGCTCGACAATAGGGGACTGTCAATCAAGAGAATATCGATGTCCACACATCCTATTGATCAGTCGGTGATACAAGCTCTTCTAATCGAAATCGATGACACTGTCATTGGTGGTGCGCATCAATTCCCTATAGCGCAAACCCGGGGGGGGGGGGGTTCTCAAGGGTTTGTTGGGTACCCATGCTCGTTCCAGGGGTTCTGAAAGTGACCCCTAACGGGACCAATTTTCAGTGAAAATATACCCCTAACGGGACCAGTATTCAGTTAAAATATACCCGTTTTCAATGAAAATATACCCCTAACGGGACCAATTTGCGGTAAAATTATACCCCTAGCGGGACCTGCTTTCAATACGTGAATAAAAAATATACCTTTTAAAGAACCAATAGATGAGAAAAATAACACTTGTACTACTGTAAGAAAATTTACACACTGCAGGGTTATTTTACTGACATGTTAAAGTTAATTTTCCCATTTTTTTCAATGAGCCAGTCACAATCTTACCTGAATTTGATACCCCTAGCGGGACTAGAACTTGATTATTGTGAATTTGATACCCCTAGCGGTAGTCCCGCATTTGCCGCTAGTCCCTCTTTTTTTGGAACGAGCATGGGTACCCGACCAAAATCCAAGAACCCCCCCCCCCGGGAGCGCAAACTAAACAAGGTATTTGGAAAAAAACTATGCTGGCCTCCGATGCAGGTTGCTTTGGTATGAGATTGGAAGAACCTTGTAGCATCATCATCAAACATATAAAAACAAGGTTGTTTAATTGAACTGTATAGTGCATCACCTTGAAACAGCACATGATTAATGATGTCAGAAGTCCACATGATAGACTTAAGGTTTGAAATATGAGCAAATATTAAAAACATCAAGGCATTGCAAGTGCATTGCCTTCCTCTTGTATGGTCCTGAAATAAATCATCTCCCTGATTTAATGTGCCAAACAGAATACTCGAATAATGTTGCTCATTAATCGTGTTGTTGTTAGTATTACCAGTATTAGGGCCCGGATTGCATTCGACATCACCGTATGCTTGGGTTTCCTGTAGACATAGGACATCGCATTGGAGATTGTTACACATATCAGCAATAATGTTACTTTTTGCATTAGAAAAACCCCCCACGTTCAATGACGCTATAGTCAAGGCAGACCTTAGAAAAGGCCTGCGATGGGGTCTAGTCATGATATAGGTATACTTAAGAAATGATGCTATGGGAAAACAGTGTTTGTTGTTGTAGAGATTCGTTCACTTACTCTCAGTTACTAAACAGGGGACCACAGACGGTTCTCTCCCCAGCACTGACGCCACCCACACACTCCCTTTGATTCACACAAGGACGGTTCTTGAAAAAATGATTACTTGATACTTGAAATGAACTTGAGCCCGAAACAGTTGGGATAATAATAAAACGGACTTTGCAAAAAAAGCCCCAAACACAATATGTACGCCTTGCCATGATCGATTTCCGAATAGTACCTGTGCATTGAACTGCAGCAGAAGTGTTCGTCAATGTGGCTACAGAAATTAGACCTATAAATACACCCCGCTGAGCAACATGAATGTGCTCTACGCCTTCCATAATGCTATCATTGCATGGTTTTGATACGTAAAATATTAGTTTTACCCTGATAAAGGAAACCACCAAAACAAAGAAGTAAAAGGTTAGACAGCGCACCCTAAGCAATTCACCACATCGGTCACGGAAAACAAAGAGAGAGATTCATAGGATCATAAGGCGTGTGTCATCATACGGTTTGGGCGAGATCCAGTTTTTCTAGACTCTCTATGCTCCTGAATGCGTACAGCAAAAATACAGATTTCGAAACAAAATGGTTTGGAGCAAGACACACTTGAATATATGTGTCTTGCTCATCTAATAAGTCATGAATATAAATTATGAAGATAATTTACTAAATAGGAAAAAGCTTTAATGTAATAAAATAAACAGTTTTTAAACCCATAACTATGTGAATGAAAGTACAAATTAAAACTGATTTTACATCAATTTTGGTTAAATGAATTTTCAGTGACTTACTTTGTTGTTAATTGTCAAATATTTTGTAGCTACGTGTGTCAAAGGTCATTTCCAATATGATCTATAAGCTGGCAGTACTTGGAGGCCAGCAAAAAAAAAAAAAAACAATGTCTGCCATGGAATCTCGTATGCAGACGGGTGTAGATGGGTTGCAGAAGAGGGGATGAGCCTTGTACGTCATGCCGATGTTTGAAAAAGAATGAAAGTACCATAAGAAGAAACAAGAAATAAACAAATTTAAAAAAAACAAGTGGATATATTCAGGGGGTCTGCGCTAGGAACACTATCGCCCTCGATTGGACGGCATAGATGATTTCCAAACGGTATATTTGGGGGGGGAACGCTACGTGACATTTACCTATGGCAGTTCGGTCCCCAGGACAGTAAAAATCATCTCTTAAACCTTTGTCAAAAGATCTTAGTAATATAATGATATTACGAAAAAATGATTGGCTTCAAAATCCGTAGAGGTAGGGGATAACCTCGCTGCAAATAGTGTAATTTCCAATAACGTTCATTTGATTTAATATCTGACCAGGCCTCTAGTCTTTAGTCAAGTCTGTTTGTAAACCGTCTATATGCGTAAGAGCGCCCTCCTACCGTTTATTCTTATTGTGTTCTTTGAAAACAGACTAGACCTGGAAGGGAAGTTGATGTCGTTTGACTTAGTATGGTTGCGGTTAGGTTGGCAGGTCCTACCCCCTCTTGTGGATATTAAAAAAATGCTTCTTTCTTCTTGTTTACTCGTTCTAGATCTTTTTTCTTACTCGGCCTTTTCTTTTTTCTGTTTCTGTACCCCTTTCTCTCTTTATTTCAATCTTTGCTTTTCTCCTTTTTTTATTTCCGCCATTTCTCGTCCTTCATCCTTCCTCTGCTCTATCTTTCGTTCCGTTCTTCTTCCGTTTCTTTTTTCTTTCTCGCTGGTTCTTGTTGTTTTGGTGTTGTCTTTTACCCTTCTTTCTTCTTATAGGACTTATTAGGAGCATAATCGGCCTAGAACAATCAATGAATGTACTGAAGTTTAAAATCCATTTGATAATCACAGTGTGATAGGACTTACTGTAATTTTAATATGAATTTCTGGGTCAAGGAGTTCAATAAAACTATTCTCAAAACTGTAGGATGACTGTAAAAGTAATGTTTATTTGCATTTGTCACTTTTTTCCAAGATAGCCCAATATTTTAAATACAAGTACTCAAGAGTGTTAAATTACTGCAATGTCAGGCTTAATGTGGCAAAGTGATAAAATATATTAACCCAGACGCTTGATAATTAATATCAACAAAGAATTCTCAGTAACTCCTCCTTAGAACATCCTAACTGCGCTTTATGACCCCTATGAACGAAAAACCCAAAACATTGACTACCAATAGGTGTGCACGTGACCATGATTTGTAAATAGTTTGATTGAACTCCTTGACCCTGAAAATCTTTAATTTGACACCACAATCGTCTTCATAGGCTATATAAGAAGAAATGTAAGGTTTGTGTCAATAAAATGTCAGCCATCTTCAGTGGAAAATATCGGCACATGCAACATTTTATCGTTTTGGGAATAGTTTTATTGAACTCCTTGACCCAGAAAAAACATTGTTTACACCAAAATTGTGTTCTTAGGTGTTTTTGGCTTTAAGATGGCTTCCATTTTGGAAAATGGCGTCGTATGCAAATTGCCACCACTTTTAATTTTGTCATCACCCGTTTTCATGAACTCCACATCCCTACGGTCAATTTTAGCTATGATGACAAATGTTATTATTCCGGCCCCGGTACCACCCTCCTAAACTGGTTGGTGCGGCAGCACTATGAGCACGTGACTACAGTCAGCGCTACGATTCATTTTACGTGGGATGGGTCCCGATAAAGAGAAGATTTCAATAGCTTCCCCCAAATTCATTGCTTGCAATGGGGGTTTTTGTACGGGTACTGATGGGGGGGCCGGTATTTAGTGAGAAACTCGCTAAATTGACAGTACGATCACAAACTTGCATTTTAAAGAGCGTTTCATCTCTAACGATCCACAATGGCAACCTGTACAAAACTTCCAATGGGACATGCATTGTGGGAACTTACGGGTATCTGCTCTTGGTCCCGATGGGTCTTTCAATTACTGATTGACAGTCCCCTATTGTTTAGCAGTTTTTAGCTTACAAAGGCCGCGGCGCGGTCGTTAACGCGCTCTTGTGTTGCAGAAAGAGTTGTTCGCGTTCGCTGATATTATTATTATCTGTGGAAAAGAGCTTCTGCTTCTTAACGTGTCCAAACACTGGTTTCTCAAATATGATCCAGGGCCAGAGATGGGTACAACTCTGGCTGCTTCAAGCTTCAACTGAATTCTGTACGGTCCTTGTTTGTGCATGGTTGCTCCAGCATGGGCAGACCAAGAGGTGTTCCATTGTCTGGTGGTGCTGTTCCACCCCCCCAAAAGTAGTATCCTGATTTGCTTCCAGATACCCCACTTCTGCAAGGAACCTTAGATCAGCCAATTTCTGGTTCTCATCTATTGAGGCAAATCGTCCATTCAGCCCAGAGGAGTCAGCTCCAAGGTGGGAGATGCTCACCAGGGTTCAATACCGATAGATGTTCTTGGTGAATGGCAAGTTTTCTTTCCCAAGGCGACTCTCTTTACCCCCTTAGAGACTGTTTAAATAGGTTGGACTTTGCTCAAAAAACTCTCTCGAGATTAAGGAGAGATGCGGTGGCATCCATGGTATCTGTCCCAGCATAGGGTCTTTCACATTGGATACTTGGCACTACGCTCTTGTTGCCTGCTAGCTATACGAACGGATGTCTGGTGAGCATTCCTGCATAGGATTTGTACAAACTTTTTCCGTTGGTGTTGGAGGGAGCATCCTGTGATAAGCCGGCAAGGAAAGGCATTTGAAAACGGCTGGATCAAGCTGCTTTCATGGGTTGATATTTCCTATTACATGCAAGCATATCTGCACATGAGTAGCAAGGGCAAAGTGCCCGTCACTAGGGTAAGTGGGGGCGAGCACGCACCCCACTGATGTGCCAGTGAAGTTGTTCAAGATGTTATTGCTGAACATACTTTACTCGTTCGTCTTCTCAATGTTGGGGGTCTTATAAGAGGAGTGCTGGCCAAGGTGACTTCCTAGGTATACAGGTTTATCACAAGTGCTCAAGGGAGTTCCAGACCAGGTAAACTTTAAGCTGCACTTTGGGCTCACGGTTGCGAGATGGAAAGCACATGTGTCTTAGATGATTTGCACGTAGGTTGGTTTTCCTCATAATAAGGAGTGATTCATCCAAATCTTATTTGGAGAGTCCTCTTCAACAACTGTTAAGTCGGCATCTTGTGCGCTATTCCAAGATCGTCTGCATAAACAAACGACAGGTTCCGCACTCCTAGGTTGGTCGTTGGTATATTATGTTGAACAGGGAGAGGGGCAAGCCCTCCGCTTGTGGTAGAACCATTCTTAGATCCTACGCCATCGGCCCTTCTTCGCTCCGACTGAACAAAGAACATCTGGGTTTAGCCAGCAAACCACGGATAAGCTCAGTCACGCGGATGTCCTTGTAATTTCCAGGATCTTATGGGTAGGCGCCTGTGATTAACAGTGTCGTATTCTGCTGAGGAAGGCAACGAACACATCTCCGGTTACCATATACCCTTCCTCGAAAACCATCCTCAATGTGTTGAGTTAAGGTTGATACTTTGGCTTGTTGTTGATTTGCCCTGGCCCGGAAACCTGCTTGTTTTCTGGGTTGAGTTTCTTCTTCTATCACAGGTGCGATTACGATTGAGCAGTAGGCTCCAAAGAGCTTGTAGTTATGGCTAAGGAGTGATATGGTCTGTAGCTCTTTGGGATTTGATGATCTTTCCCCTCTTTGGAGTGCCATAACATTGCTTTCCTCCTCCGGCCAGATCTTTTGGGAACCTTTGGGAAATAAGGCAGCAATTGTAGGAGCCAAGAAGCCATTCCTTTGCTACTGGCCAAGATTTTTTAGTTTGCTCAATAAGAGATGTTGGCCAAGGCCTACTGCTTTCTGGTTTAAGTTTAGCAATAACCGGATTCCAATTCGCCCATGTTGAAGGGCGAGTGAAACTAGGGTCACCATATACCTCTTATGGTCTATTTTGATCTTCCCCCCTTGGGTTCTTGCTGGCACTGCCCTTTAAAGCACTTGGTGGGCACCTTGGTTGGGTGTAACATTTGGGCTGCTGTGGAGGTTCTGTTGGATCCCCTCGGAGCTGTTGGATGGTAGACCCCTTCTTTACTCTTGCTGTTAGGGTCCTATCGGTGGAATTCAAATAAGTGTGGTGGGCCAAAGTGTTTTGAAGTGATCTTTTCCTGGGAGATCCTCTCCGAGACTTCCCTCCTCACCTGTAGCAGTTGGTTTTTCAGACCGAAAAAAAGGATCAGCTTCAAAACATGGTGATATACTCTTTATTCTGTAGCACATTCTGTTTGGAAAGGCCTGGTATATATTATTCCGTCCTAAACAGCCTCTGGGTATGAATCCAGGTCTGATCCCGGTTCATCAGTGATCCTTGCCAGTCAAGCTTTCTTGTAGTTAACAGCCGGCTCTTAAAAGTCACTTGGTTTGGTCTTACTGGCGCGTTGACTTGATACCGCTGTCTAATGTTTGAGTTTGTGGAACACGATCCAGAACAGCTGCTAAGGTTTTAGGGTAAATAATTTAACAAAAATGCTTAACAAATACCTAATCAGGGTTTAACCTCTCTTCCAGCGGGCAACTTGAAAGGATGGTGCGGCAAAGCTTCGAGTCGTGAAGGAGACGAGCTTTTAGAACCGTCTATCGCATTCTTCGACATCTTGGTCCGTCTTTGTTATTTCCAACATTGTAGCCCCATGGGGGTAAATGTTGTTGAGTCCGCCAATAAGAAGTGAGGTTTGGTGGAATCCCAGGGTTGAGCTGAGGGTGCTCGAAGTCTACTGATGGAGGTTTGGTAGACAGATGTAACGATGACAGAACTAAGCTCAATGGTGAGTACTTTGATGTCGTTATCATCATACATTGATGTTGCTTTCTAGACTTTCGGGTACCCTGTTCCTCAAATATAAACTTCCGTATTTCTTCGAATGTGGTCCCTCTCGGTGGCAAGGACCATACCTTCCTGGTAATGGGTGGGCGTAGTTCATTTGTTCCTCTGTGTGGTTTCCTGCAGACATAAGACATCGCAATGGAGATTGTTACACAAATCACAAGAATGGTCCTTTGGCCTGGAAAAACCCTCCACATCAATGAAACTATAGTCAAGGCAAGACCTTAGAAAAGCCTGGCGCTGAGGTCCTATCCATGATTGGGTATACTTACAAATGAATGTTAATGGAAAACGTGTTTGGAGTTGGAGAGATTAGTTCGCTGCTTCGCTTCGCAGTTTTTAACTTTGTTTCGCTAACGCACTAACAGGGGATACCACAAGACGGTTCTCTACGTCTCCCCCCGCAAAGAGCTTACTTCTCCTTCTCCCCGAAAGAGCTTAAAAGAAGGTAAACATGCGTTTTTACTTATTTTTACAAGTCCATCGTCCATTATCCTGACAGTTTTCTTTGTCAATGTTAACTAATTTCAAAGCCTGGGCATCAAAATTGACTTGAGTGTAAGCTATAAACTGCTATGATGCTCATGTGCTTAAAGTACAACTCTAAATCATGTTAAAGGGGGATCCAGATTTCGTAAACAACGCGCCCTCAATTTTATTTTTATCAAAATTCCATTTTTTTTTGCTTGAATGAAATGCTTTATAATTTCCAAAAATAATGTACAGTAGAGTACCCAGTTTTTGTAAGAAAATTTCAAGTTGTAATATATTCTGTGTCACCATGGAATAGTAATCAGTAGGCCTACACATCAAGGTCGTGGCAGATCATAAATGGCAATGTTCGGATTCGTCTGTGCGCGTAATGCCGTGGCGTAGCCGAGTCTCCCGATTGGGGGGGGGGGGGCACCGCCCTTAATTGAAGGCACTGGGTCGGGTCTGGGGGGACCGTCCCTGATGGGGGGCACAGGACCGGTTTTTTTTTCACCTTTTTAATGTGTGAATTTTTCAAAACACCCCTCCCCCCTCCCCCTCCCCAACATCCCCGCCCCTTCCCCAACATCCCTCCTCTTCCCCACACCACTCCCCTAACACCCCCACCCTATGACTAATGGTTGTACAGTTTTCAAATTTTAAATCAGAGGTATCACACAAGGGCTTTTTTTTATACAGAGAATTAAAGTGGGAAAATGATTGTAGTCAAAGGGCAGAATAACTTCTGAAATATTTTGATGTACAAATTAATCATTGGCTGGCTCCGGATTACTTGAGGGACCGCAATCAATCAAGACTATCACGCATTGCTTAAACACAAGAATTTAAACTGCATAATAATCTCTCTCCTTTGTCTGTCAAAAACGAAGCGGTAACGCTCCTTCACGTCGGCTCGGTGCCAGATCATGGAATATCCTACCTCATCACTTCAAAACTTGCCCATTCCTCCAGTTTTTTAAAGAAGGTAGTCCAAAGCAACACTTTTAAATTTGATTTTAGTTTTATGGCTTTTTCAACTTTTATCTATTTTACATAATTATTTAGTTAAACATATTTGTGTGTAAAAGATTAATAGTCCATTGTGCAATTTATTGTAATTTTTGGTATGTACTTGAAATATTGACATTCTAATGTATTTTTTAACTACTTTTTTACCTTGTATCGAGGGAGGGCCCCTCTGGAAACTTGCGTGCAACTGAGGTGGGCTTATACCCTCGTTAAAAGATGGTCATTAAAGGAATACAATAAAATACCCTCCAACACCCCTCCCCAAACACCTCTCCCCAACACCCCCTCTCCCAAACCCACTACCCACTCCCTAACACCCCACCCTATGACTAGGGTTGTACAGGTAAAAATCAGAGATATTCACATAAGGGATTTATACAGAGAATTAAAGTGGGAAAATGTTAGTCAAAGTGCAGAATACTTCTGAAAATATTTTGATGTACCAAATGTAATCAAGCTTCTCCGATTCACTGAGGACAGGCATTCAATCACAGACTATCACGCTGCTTATCACAAGATTTAAAGTCAATAATAATGCTCTCAGCTCTCTTCCTTTATCTGTCAAACCGGAAGCTGGTAAACAACACGCCCCTTCAAGTATTCTGGTGCCAGATCATGGAATAGCCTACCTCCTCACTTCAAAAATCTGGCCCAACTCTCCAGTGTTTAATAAGGTTCAAGACACATTTTAAATAGATGATATTTTATTTATGCTTAGTCCAAGCTTTTTTAGATATTTTATGATTTAGTTAACATATTGTGTGTATATTAATACGTCCTTGTGCAATTTAATTGTATTTTTGTATGTAATTGAAATGATTTAAATTCTATGTATTTTTAACACTATTTTTTTACTTGTAAATCGGGAGGGCCCCGCTGGAACGCATGCGTTCCCTGATGTGGGCTACCCTCGTTAAAGATGTCATTAAAGCATAAATCAAAACCCCCCCAACACACCCCTCCCCAACCCTCTCCTCCTGGCCCCACCCCGGCGCCCCCTCCCCAACACCCCCCTCCCCAAACACCCTCCCCCCCTCCCTACCACCCACCCTTTCCCCAGCACCCCTCCCAACCCACCCCCCCCACTCCCAACCACCTCGCCTCCTCCCCCACCTCTCGTTCCCCCTCCCTAACAACCCCTACCTTCCCCCTACACACACACCCACCACACACCACACAACACACACACTATAGTTCTGGTGGGAATGTGGGCATGGCTTATTGCACAAACCGATCGTTACAATTTCAACCACGTCAAAAAAATACCGTACCCATTTTTTTGTTCTGACCGATGAAAAGAGCGAATGAATAAGTGCGCATAAAAATGTTCGAATGACAAATTGCTCATTAAAAATGTTCGAATGACAAATTGCGCATAAAAAATGTTTCGACTACAAATTGCGAAATGATTTTCAATGTACGTTATTTATTTTATGGGAATGCAAGAAACTCATAGAATATCTCGTTCAAACCAACGTATGGGAATAATTAAATGGCGAATACGTACATGCGTAATAATTATCTTTTTTATGCACAGAAACAAGATGCGAATGATTGAAATAGCGCATAAAAGTTTGCCAATATTGTATATGCGATTAATTTAATGCGCAGAAAGTTTTGCCAATATTGTTAGGCAATAATGCATGTTCATTCTCATAAACTTTTGCAAATATGTTTATGCGAATAATTTAATTTAATTCGCAAAACATAGTTTTGCAAATATTGGTTATGCGAATAATTTAAAGCGCTAAAAAGTTTTGCAAAATATTGTTTATCTAATTTTTATGCGCATAACGTTTTGCAAATTATTGTTATTCGAATAATTTAATGCGCATAGCTTTGCAAATATTGTTACCCATAATTTATTGCGCATTAAGCTTTGCAAAGATTGTTTTATGCGAACAATTTAATGCACATTAAAAGTTTTGCAATATTGTTATGCGGATATTTCAATGCGAAGAACTTATGCTCATTCAAATGTGCTAAAAATGCGAATAACAAGTTATGCGGTAGAGATCACACTTCGAAGAAACATCCGGTAAAACAAGGAATTTTTTGACCGCATTTAATGCCCAGAACATGCGTTTCCATACTGATGGAGGTTTGTAGACGGATGTAACTATGAAAGAGGCTAAGCTCAAATGTGAGGACTTTCGATGTTGTTATCATCAAGAACATTGAGGTTGCTTCTACTGCTGTGCCTCTTCTCACAAATATAGCACTTCCTTATTGTCCGATGTGGTCTCTCGTGGCAAGGACCATTCCTGGTATGGTTGGGGCGGTGGTTATCGATTCCTCGGTGGGTTTCCCCTTCATACAATAGGCCATCGCTTGGAGATTGTTAACACCAGCATTCCTACCAAATGGTGAAAGAACATACGTTTTTGCATTGAAAAGGCCCACACGAAAAAACGGAGAGGGTGACTGCTACTAGGGACAGTTCAAGGCAGACTTAGAAACACATCGCATGCGCTGAGATTTAGTTCACTGAAATGGGTAAGTTAAAGTGAAAAACCGTGTTTGGTGGTGTACAAAGTGCGATTAGATTCGCTGCTTTGGCAGTTACTAACAGGGAAAACCACAAGACGGTTCTCTTAAACTTCTCCCCCAGAGGTCAACTGGAATCGAGTGCCCTATTGTTCACGAAAACATTTATTTCCCGGACTATGAGCCGGACGCCGGACTAGTACATCCACACCTGCACTAGGTCACGAACGGTTCCATGTTTCGGCGGCGCTTGCGCGCCGCTAAGGACAAAAATGGATGATACACTTGTCCTAGGGGGGTGGCAAAGTTTTTGAGGGCCTTCAGATGCAGTTGGATCAGCGTTCTCCTCATAAACATAAGGTTGTGGGATCGAGTCCCGCTGTCGCCAATATGCTGTGCACTTGGGCAAGAGGCACTTTTACCCCATCGACTTTTCTCTAACTCCACCCAGAGTAAAATGGGTACCAGCATAGCTGGGAATGCAAAACAGACTAGTTGTGCTGGAGAAGTGGCGAAACCCCACAGCAAACAGAAGATGGGGGAGTGTAGGCCCTGGGTTCCCAAACGCCAATGACAGATAGATGGGCACTCCCGCACTCGGGCGCACCATTTGCATTTTTGCATGGGAATTCGACGCGCCTGTTCTGTAAAATTACGAGCACACTATCCAACGGGAACGGCCATGGTTGTGGGGAGTTCCGGCAGGCTAACGCCGCTTTTCTCACGGGACCGTGCAGGGGGGGATGTTAGCTGAGCCTTTGTATGCACGCTGGTTTTTCACTTCAACATCGTTATCGCTGGTTCCACCGACTCGTCATTATCTCACGTGGTTATCGCTAATACAGGAATATGATATTCGTACTTCAACACATAACAATGAATATTTACCGATTCCGAGGCGTATAATAGCTTGTATGGATTTCAGTGAGAAATACAACACAACCATGGTGGCTTTCGCAGTTTTTGTAGCGGGCGTGACTACTGCTGTTTTTAATCAAAGTCCAGGATTTAAAGGAAATATGTTCACATTTTTGTCAAGCTCAAGTTTGACTTACATTCATAAATATATGTTACATACATCACAAATTCTCCCGAAAAATAATACAATTTGATGGTAAAATTATAACAAAATAGAGGCATTTTAATTTGCTTTTTTGACATACGAAGAAACGGGCGGATTTTCGCCAGTCTTCATTGTCAAAAGCTCCCATTTTGCTCTCCATCGTTACGTAACTTGATGAACCAAAACACGGTTGACTCGAATTGTTATTGCTCACACTGTAATATGATGGATTAATGACAAGTAATATAACATTTGAAAATAAGTTACAAATGACATATTTTTGTTTCATTCGTTTGTGTTTTTAATTAATTATTGATATAAAAACTACATCGATCGCAGTGTATCGGAACGTTGGGCAACACTGCTATATGATGGTCACAACAACGTAAATTAATGGATGGGTCATCACTTTGACGTCACCATTTGCCTGCGATGTGTATTTGTTGGAATCGTTTTTTCGAGTAAGCCTTTGGGCGGAAAATTAAAAGGCAAAAATAAACTCAACAAATGTGGACATTTCAACTTATTTTGATTTATATGAATCTACTACTTAAGCTTTTCCATCCATACCAAATTATTCCAAATAATTAGAATCATGACAGTTCCTTTCCCTTGTAATTTCTAGAAATACAACCCCGTGTGTGTCTTGTTCCCCACGAAATTCTATAGACCAGTTAACAGCATAGTTGTCAACATGTTTAGGGCCTGGTATCTTAAAATAATTCGGCCTGACTGTTACAAACTGTGCAATTGTATCTGTTAGAGTGTTTTCATATTATGGCCCTAACTATTCGCAAGGACATGGATTTCGCATGCAACAAAAGAAGTGATAGGATGTGAACTGGTCATAGGAAAAATTCATGACAAAAATTACTTCGGGTAAAAGCGATATTAAAGCACGTGCGAAAAACCTTGTCCACATGCATATTCTAAATTTCAGGGATTTAAAGTTAATCCTTAAGATTGTGGTTATAGTGACCAACCAATGTTAGCATTTAAAAATAATCTCTATTGCATTAACATGAAATCATATCTATAATCAAATCTATAATCTATATGATTGAATCTAAGGCAAATGGGATTTAATTTTAAATCTATTTCGATTGGTCACTATCTTAAAGGATTTATTTTAAATCCCTGAAATTTAGAGTGTTATAGTAATGTATGGTAAATAAAAATAGCTGTGCTTGCGACAGATATTGCGTTTTACAGGTACAGAATGCCATTGCCCATGCCTTTTGTTTTACATTGGATATCTGGAATTATTTTAAAATGCATTTTTCTCACATTTACTAATGACAAATATTATATGTTTGCCAACTCTATAAAAAAGAACATGATTTAATCATCACCTTTACAATTATGTCAACATCAACTTATCTGTCACTTCGTTAATGTTTCGGGCAATGTGCCCATACAGACTGGTCTAAAATATTAAATTCCACACCACTAACTAGATCTGGTTTGGCATCCTCTGGCCGAAAAGTGTTTGGGAAAAGGTAAAAAAAAGTAACAGGTCTAAGTTAAAATTGCAAAATAGTAGAAACTGCAACTTCCTGGGCCATATTTGTGCTAGAAATTATTTAAAAATCAGCAAAATATCAAGACAAAAAAGTTTGTGAGGCTTACTACTGAGTAATTACAGTACTGATTTGACACCCACCCCGTTGGAATATTTTGACTAGAGCCACACAGTTTCAGATCGGGATCGACCATCGTGTCTTCATGCTTCAATAGCTCGAAAAATCCGTGATCACTTATGGATTCTTCTTCTTGCTGAATGGATCAGAGGTTAGCGTCCACGGTATGCATATTTAAGCGAACGAGTCGCTTCGTTAATGAAATTCTTTTATTTTTTTTATTTTTTTTATTTTTTGCAATTTATTTGGTGGTGCGCAACCATTAGGAATTGATAGGCTGTAAAATTAAGCACGGTTGAAACCCTTTGCAGACTTGATATAACATCGTGTACTGCACAAGTCCGTTTTATATCTAGTCCGGTCGGCCGAGTACCTCTCGATAATCCTTAGATTTATTTTTAAGTCTATACGTACGACTGAAATTAGTGACAAACCCTTTTTTGGACGTAGAATTTAAATTCTTGTAATAAGAGGCTTCCTTACAATAGTCTTTTTCATTTGAAAATAACCTTCAAAAATGAACTTAAAACTGTATATTCTAAAGGATTGTGTTTTTAATCCAAGAGGTTTTGTCACTAATTCAGTCACCTTAGACTTAAAAATAAGTTTAATAAATTAACAAAAAGAGGACAGTAATAATGCCGTCTTTGTTTAGTAAAATGCGAAAAGACATAGCGAGGCACGATCACACACACCACACTTACACCACACACAAATCCTCCCCATCGGATATTGTACCATCGACGTTCAAAAATCAAATGCAAAAAAAGTATATACAAAATAGAAAAACAATATTAACAGGTGGGAAAAAATTTGGGTTGGAAAAAACTCAAAGAAAAATCTGCAAAAGAAAAATCCTTAGCTTTTCTTTGTTTTTCCTTCGATTTTCTTTCCCTTTTTTGATTTTTTTTTCACTTTTATTTTGTCTAATTTGTTCTTTTTTTTCTCAGAATTTTGGGTCACTTTTTTCTAGAAATGTTTTTCCCACCCAGATTTTTTTTCTTCGTTTGGATTTTTTCATTTTAGATTTCATTTTTCTAAGATCTTTTTTTTTTATTTATTTTTTTGGGCGTCGTTGGTACGATTGTGTCTAAAAAAATGAAGTGAAAAAAATCTGTTGTATACTGCTGGGGATTACAAATGCCGGACCAGCCACGGAGAGACGTGACTTCATTCTGCTGTTTTTGTTCTGTTGTTGTAAGTTTTGCCGTGTTGCATGCATGCAATTACTGCTCCTGTCCCGCATTAGACTATCCATCCAACTTTGATCTTTTTGCTTTGAGTAGCTCTTGTTCATTTTTCTACATTGTGCCTTAAGTGGCCTTGGAAGCCAATACGCATTTGAAATCCAACCACCCCCGATTTGTTGTGATTTGGCGAATGGAAGCGGCAATATCTTGTTTGAAACCCGTAATACGGACGTCACAATTTGCCCCCTAGCTTACTGAAAATAGTAGACCAATACCTTCGCAACTATTCTGTTTAACAGCTGTTAAACGGATCAAAGCACGCGTTTATGTTGGCCAACACCGCCCCAATACTTGGTGTTCGAGTACGGGGTTTGTCACAGATTAATCTCATTGTTACGTGTGTTGCGATTTAGTCCGTATATAGTTTGGCCAACTTAACGCTACGTACATACGAATACCAATGTGATTGGCTAATTTCGAAACCGCGGGATGAACCCAGTAATTGGCGGTGTGGTAGATTATAATAGGTGAGCCTTCACGGGGGTGAAACCATTCAAAACCAGTCGTCGTTCTGGGCGCTGACATTTTGAATATTGCACGAATAATTATCAGTTTGGGTGCTTGTATACACACATAATGTCGATTCGATTACAAACAATCCTCCAAATTATCAAGTTGTTTGATGTTTGGTGCTAATTGGGTGTTAATTTGCCCTACCCATGGCCACACACCGAATGAAAGGACACATGTCGTCTTGATTTAAATAACCGCCTCAATGATTACCTCTTCACCTAAGCCGCATTGCTTATGAAGAAAACAGAGTATCTGACATATCAGGTACACCTATTATTAACCTGGCCACCTCTACACATACATTAATTTGTAGATCACACTACCGATTCAGTGTATATGCACACGGCCCCACAGTGTTTGGAAGAAGCGGAGGCAGCATTTGCTTTCTATTGTTGGTACTCTTATGTTTCTTTGTGGTCGGCAAAACATGCGAGACTGTGAAATTTCTAAGTTACGTGAACGTTTTGCCTCTCTATCTTATATAGAACCTCTTTGGTGGCTGTCTTGTGAGACTCACTACCACTTTAAAGAAATCCAGATCCAATAGCTTACTCCACATCCGCTCTACTCTCTATTAACCATTCATGGGTATTAGTCCACTCAATCTCTGAAAAATACTGTAACACCTGGACAAAATTGCTACAGAATTTTTCGTTGCTGTGAACTCATTAGAGATCTCCCAACTAACATAATCAGAAAGGTAGAAAAGGGAAGCGTGCAAGACATGCTACTTTGTGCCATTAATCTTACGTGGACGTATACGCCCATACTTCGACAAAGGTATATAGCTTATAAATGGCATTTTAGGGGCACTTGTCACATTTTACTGTTAGGTATTTGAACCCGTTTTGTATGGCTATGCCTGCAGGTGTGTAGCACTTGCAATTGGATATGTCTTAAAACAGTGGAAATTGAGGTAATTATTCAGATGGCCGCAATTTTCCGCCCAAATTAATTTTGTATTCTATATGATTTGTCAGACTGCAATCGGTATGGTGAGATCTCTTATTTAGTAAATTATTATCCGATACTATTTATTCAATAACGTTCGGTCAACTTTGCCGGGGGGGGGGGGGCACTATCTTACTAAGTGATATGTACCCTCGCCAGGAAAATAGGGTCCTTCCCTGGTCCTTCAGATAAACGTACCCTCAATACGGGTTTCATTCGGCCACCAGCTGATTAAAAATGGGGGCATCCGTATGAAACTTTAAGCAAGGGGCCAATGATGTTAAAACCTGAAGTTAAATAGGCATGCCCTTCTTTTGCACAGTTACATTGCCATGAAATTATAAAATTGCTGCCACGAAATATAAATTTGTTAGAATGTGGGACGTCGAGCTGCGAAAAGATTGAATTTGGGTGTTAAATTCTTTAAAAAATGGATACATTTATGCAACCTTGTGATAAAAGTGATAGCAGGAAGAAGCAAAAATGGGGTCATTGCAGCAATGTGAACATTTTAAAGAGAGTCTTTGGTCAATAGCCGGGTATAGGGCTATAAATTCTAGCATCACCTAAGTCACACTCACAGACTTGATACGGCAGCTCTAACTGGGGATGTGATGTGTTGCGCAAGATCTTACTCCTGATACAAGCAAATCATTTGAAATGCTGGCAGATAAAGTAGCCTACATCTAATTGCCAAAGAGACGGAATGGAATACATGACCGTCAGTGGCGTACACCATACCTTTGCAATGGGGGGGGGGGGCTGAAGTGTTTGCACAAGGTTTTTTTTTTGAGGGGGCAAATTTAGGTCCTTCCCCATAAGACCTGGTAACCAAAAGTCGTTTTTGGGGGGGCTAAGGGGGGGGCAGGTTCTGTTTTGGGGGGGGGGCTTGCGCGCCCTCCCCCCCCCCCCCGCGGGTTCGCCCACGGTGACCGTCATGATGAGAATCATCACCTATCTCACTAACCGGTACCCATTCAAAATTAGACCTCAAGTACCTCGGGTCCTATGTGGACAACAAGAAAGACTCTAGAGTGATTGCTAATAGCATCGCCCTTATACTCCAATATTGCCTTCGAGTGTCAACATTTGAGAAGCTAATTTTTCTTTTCTCATTTCCCCTTGAAATCTTACGGTCTTCAAGGATATTTGGTTTGGAAGGTATGAGCTAAAATGTCCCCCCATTTTGGTCGACCGATATTAATTTTACATCATATGGGCTAAGAAAATCATGTTTTAGATCTCTCAAGATGAAAAAGTTTGAAATAGCAGGGCAAACTCTACAGATGGGGGTTAGGGGTGAGACCATTCTCCATCAAGATGAAACTTTAATTTACTTCAATCGGGTCGTCCCTTTAATACTTTGTATTGATAACGAAATAATAGGCAAAATGGCACATAGGTTTTATGCAATTAGCCAGGGGCTGTCCTTGCATGCTGTCTTTTTTCTATTCTACCTTTTCGATATGTTGTTCGGGAGGGTTTGTACAACAAGTTGCAGCAAGAAAACCTTGGCCTTCTGTAGCAATTTTGTCCAGGTCATACCGTAGATTGAGTGGACTATAATACAGGTTACATACCATGTGACCTTGCTATATTATATATATTTTTTGCAACGGTTTCTAGACCAGTTTTTCCTGCTGAATCTGATGGATGCCAGCCAGATGAAAAACCATGAGCATTTTCGAAGAAACGCAAACATCGAAAATGGCCACCAAAACACTAAAAACTCATCTGTTAATTGCTCTAAAGTTGTAATTTTTTGCTTGTCCAATCAAAACACCCATTATGACCAATTAAAACATGATTCATTAACTACCTAATTAAGAAATTCAATATGGCCGCTAATACAACAAAGTATCTGATATTTATCTAATTTTGACCGTAGAATGGTAACTTGGTATATATATACTTATGCTTAAATAGCAATCAATATGTTGATTGAAACCATTATGAATAGCTTTCAATAATTTAATAATCAAATCACTAAAACATTCAAGACGGCTCCAAAATGGCAAAATTCATTACAACATATAGCCAAGAGTTGTAATGTATGTGCATATCACTGTAACTCATTCAGAGCAGTTAAAGGGGCATTTCGTGATCCAAGGCCTCGTTCCCCCGACTTACCTAAAAAAAGCTGAGATTTTTATACCATCTGAACTGGCGACCGGAGTATAGTATGTGTGCCTTATCTTACGTGCAAGTTCGGTCTACTCTGTAAGAAATTCGTAACTTTGTATTTTCTTCCGTAAACGGACAGAAATTACAACACAGTTTCCTACGGGGCACCATGAAACAAACATTTGCTTATAACATCAAAACGCACCGTCAGAATCAACTGATATTTTGGAAATAACCTTTTCTTGAGAATATATAGTGAACCATAAACAAAAATGAAGATGCTAGGATCACGAAGTGCACCTTTAAGATATCATAACATACTCAAAGTGATTGGAATCTGCAAGATGGCATCCTATGGGCGCTCAATGTGGCTGCAAATGTCAGTCAGTGAAGGCCACTAATTCATTCACGCTGTAGGCTAAATATATATATATATATATTTGTGTTTTTAGTTGGATTATCACTTCCGCAAACCCCAGTAAGGTTATCATAAGTGTCACTGAGTCGTTATTCATCAAATATTCAAATATGGATGCCAATGGACGCATAAAACCTACCAAAACTAAAAAGACACATTCGCCGCTTAGTAAGTGTCATTTCCAGCCATATTGGATACCTATCTTGGATGGCATCATACATGCATCGATTGCTCTGATTATCTAATGATATGTAAACTGATCTGATTGACTCACACATACAATGCAGGACTAGGCTAGACACATTTATCAATTAAAACCATTTTAGAGTATCGGAAGCCACCTTGGATACAAAAGGAAGGATTTTATAATCACATTTTTGACAAATGTTTCTTATGGTTTAAATAATTTATTGACT
>JAMKCH010082427.1:0-15766 GCA_023653785.1 Ophioderma brevispina | reverse complement strand
TTCGGAGGTGACACAGAATTTTTTGTTTTTCATGACCTGTGTTGATTAATAACCCAGAACGGTTATAATTTTTGCATTTTAAACACTTATTCATTCTTGTTTCAAGAGGAAGAATTCCTTAGGTTGACCACAGAAAAGCATGCAGGACACTTCTAATTACACAAGAGGTTGCAGGCCACATGTACTTGAACAAGCTGTATATACAAAATAAGAAAAATCACTTGGTGTGCTCACTTCTCTGACATTGTTTAACTAAAACCTACGTTGGCATAAAAACATCAACTTTGTGTGGACGCTATTTACATGTGGCCTGATTTGTGAAAAACATATCATTTTGGAGGCAACATTTGTTACCACAAATGAGAAAGGTTTATTATCTCATCCGCAAACCATTAGAACTTAGAATTGGTCATATTTTACAGTGTCTTTTTTCCATTTCAAGCTCTGATTTCCAGTTTGTTGCGAGATTCCCTAGAGAGCACCGTAGTCCCTTCTAATTACTTTTTACTCCGATGTTTGTGCCAAGGTTATTGGTTTTCTTGTCTTGCCTGCAGAATATCCTTATTTTTCACGGCCAAACGTACGAAATCACCATGTCTGCAAAACTGGTCCGTATCATCGGTTTGCAAGCCGACTTTCAAGATCTAAAATACTTCCGCAAGCTGGAATTATGCCAAATCTAATTTAAATACCAGATAACCCAATATTAATTTGTATTTCATGGCCAAAAAAATCATCATAATTTTGGAATTTTTGGGTATTATCATTCTGGGACACCCTGTATCAGCCCTGTCCGAAGTTTGACTGAGGCAAATCCATTAGTAATTTGGGTTGACATCAAAACAATTTATGCCATTCTATGAACATCTGCTGAACTTCTAGCATCCATTGCTTCATTTTGTTTATATGGTTTGCCACTCCCTTGATCAAGTGAGTGTGGTTACCTTTAACTAAGCTTCAATGGTGAATCCCCTTTATTTTTCTAGGATCACGAGCATGAAATTATTTGTTTGCTGAAGATTTTTGAAATGCTCTGCTATGTATGACCGTAGGAAAAAATTATGCCCTCTCAAAGGTTGGGAAACCTTGAAAACTTATCACTAATATAAACCCCTTCCAACTTTCTTTTTTTATTTTTGTGTTGATTGTACTTTGTAAAGATTCTAATTACTTTTATGCATCTGATAAAGTATCCTTCATAGGGGTTGAAATATTGCATTGTTTTTCAAATGCATTTTTCCTCCTTCTATATGTAAAAACGGGCTAGGTCCAGTACTACTTGTTAGTATATAAACATAATCTTGGCCGTCACATATAAATCATATAATCTTTGGAACTTTATATTGAATAGTGATACTAACCAGACCTAGCACTGTAATTTGTTGAAAAAGGATTTTTTGACTATTTTAGTCCCTAAGAACATATAGTAATGATGGATATGTAACATTGTACTGTTGTAAATAAAATTATGGCAAATCAATTTGGTGGGCAAAAATACAATACCATTTAGCATGTATACTACAATGTAAAGCTATTATTTAGTGTAAAGTATCCTTCATCTGATGAAAAAAAAATCAAGTCTCTTCAAGAGCTGTATGGTGTGACCTAGCAGGTCAGTTTATTTTTTTTATAGTGACTTCTTTTTTTTCCGGCCACCTTACTTAAGGGAACCTAACTTTCAGGGCATAAAAATTTAGATTTCCTTGCTGTATGCTGAGCAAAACATGCAACATAAATCAGTTGAGCATTTAGAGACCCTTCAGCCGCATGGATCAATAGCTGTGGGGGGGTGTCCCCAAAAAAAAATGGAAATACATAGTTTTAACATGATGAGGGGCATTGCTACAAATTATCCAAAAACATTGTTGGTATTGCTTCAATTGGCACTCGCTGGTCAACAGGACCTTGCAGTACAAAGTCATTTTCTGATTACTTGTCACACATGTACTTAAAATAAGTAAAGTTTTCATTTTGTGGTCAAAGGAAATGTAATAAATTAACACATTAAATATGAAGCAAGCAAAACAAAACAAAATTACAACCTTACTTTAGAATAATCCAATTAACATACTTTACGTACAATTAAACTCATGCAAGGAAAACTAGCGGTCTCTGGTACCATGCTATGCATTATGCATCCGTCATGTCAAGTTTGGGTAATGTTCGTGACTTTTTCAACAGGGGTCAATTTTTGTGGCCTGTATCCTACATGTAGGCACAGCAGTAATTTCATAAAATGGTAGAATTCTCAAGATTAAAAATTGAGTCATATATCAAAAAGTAAGGGTCAAAAACATTGAAGCAACATAATTGACAAAACTTTAAGGTCTACATGTGGGGCATTTACCATTCTATAATGGGGTCAGTGAAATTACCGCACAGGCATGCAGGACATACATATGGCGTATGTTAAGACCCCTACAGACAGCATGCTCCCTGCCAGTGCTGCCCCTGCAAATGGAAATTTAAATATTTACACAGTACAAGGAGAATGGTTAAAGGAAAAATTTGTCAAAGTGAGTATTTCCTCGTTTAGCAGTTTACACCATGGGTAAATAGCCCGTGTGATGATTTAGTTGTGAAAGATTACCGTTTGTTTAAAATGATTACTTTGTTTATTGCAAAATTATGCAAAAGGACTGAATTGTCAAGTTGTGCAACTTTGATGAACCATTCTATGAGAACGAATGGAAAATATGAGTTCTGTTGGTGATATCAGCTTAGAATTTAATCCCCAAGGAAGTCATTGCAAAATCAAGATGGGTATTGGTGAACTCTTTGTTTTTGCCATGGATGGAATGACCCTGCAGATTAGTGCTAATTAGTTATAACCAAAATATTGTGGTGTTAAAACGTGTTACTTTGAATCTAAGGCAAACACAAGCTAAAGGCCTTGCAATAATGTTGTATAGACTGTTAAACAAAAAATTGTCACCTCCGAAACAACAATGATAGATTGGGGTATTTTCTCTAAAAAATGACACATGTTGTTTGGTCAAGGCTTATACCTATTATTATATTAAGAGATTTAAGGAAGGGAATCATAATTTAGATTAAGAACAACACACAATCAGGCACTGTGTATGTGTCACAAAGGACATGTGTATGGCATGCAGCATTGTCTATTAAATGGCACAAAAGTACAAATAAACACGAATACACTGGTAATAAGTCAAATATATCCAATCTATAGTTAATAAATCCATTGTGATTATTTGAATATGTTTCGTTCCAGGTAAATAAAACAACAATAACCAGTCAAACACCTGACAGTAAGGCCCTCCAAGCTCCAAAATGAGCAATTTACATTGTTAACAAAATGAGGTCATCTCCGAGACAAGAAACATTTCAGTATCAGGGAATTTTAAAAGGTGAATTGTGCAAGGCACCCTTGGTGAGTGGCACCTATCATGATGGGCATCACTCTAATCACTACAACAGGAGGATATCAGCAGCAAGAGATTTCTATTAGCAAGTAGCTGAGATGTTTAAACTTTACGCTTATCGGAAGTGACAAATGTGTTTAGGAGACAAATTGGTGATGACAGGTGCTAACGGAAGGTATGCAGTGGTGTATAAGTGAAATATGTGTGGGGTTTTTACAATCGCTTTTATTCAAGTAAGTGTTTTAAAGGATATGTCAATCATTGTGTGTATTATAGAAGTCCAAACATGGCCATTGTATCTCTATGAAAAATAAACACTATCAGTTCATTGTGCGGATGGAGTGACAAAATGTTAACGGAAAAGTTAACATTGAATTAGAATTGCGCACAAAATCTAAAAGAGGCGAAGGATCAAAATTCTTTTGCAACTACAATGCACAATATACTAGTAGTTGCATACACCAAAATCAGAGAGAATTCTTATTAATAATAAGGAGTAACAGTTTGTTTAAAAATAGGCCATCATCTGTAACGGGGCGAGAAGAAGTAGAGAACGTCTTGTGGTCTCCCCTGTTAAGCTGCGTAGCGAAGCAAAGTAAAAACTGCGAAGCGATAATAGTCGCAACTAATATCACAAATCCGAAACACGGTTTTCCATTAACATAATTTCTTAAGATACCATATCATGACCTAGACCTCAGCGAAGGGGACCTTCTAAGGTCTGACTTGACTATAGGTCATTGAATGTGGACGGAGGTTTTTCAAGTGCAAACAAAAAAGTACCATCATGTGTGATTTGTGTACCAATCTCCATTGCGAAGTCCTTGTCTGCAGGAACCCACAGAGGAATCAATAACCACCACCCAACCATACCATGACTGGTCCTTGGCCACCGAGAGACCACATCGAAATACGGAAGTGCTAGATTGTGAGAAAAAAGGTTGGGTACCGAAGTAGAAGCAAACCTCAATGTCTGCTTGGAATAACAAACATCAAAGTCATCGACATTTGAGCTTAGTTCTGTCATAGTACATCTGTCTACAAAACCTCCATCAGTAGACTTCGAGCACCCTCAGCGCAAACCCTGGGAATTCCAACCCAAACCCACTCTTCATTGGGGCGACTTCAACAGCATAGTACCCAATGGGCTCTACAATGAAACAAACAAAGACGGACATAGCTTGTCGAAGAATGGATAGACGGTCAACATATACGTCTCTCCCGAATCTAAGCTGCCGACATAATTTTCATAGTGTCCGCTGGAAGAGAGGTTATAACCTGGGTTTAGCCACTATCCGTTCCATAGCACACGCACAACAAACAACCACAAGGCTCTAAACACTTTTGCTCTAGCCAAGCTTGGTCTAGGATTCCATGGTGCCACACTCAAGAGATTCAACATCGACCAATCGGTATCCAAGTCAAACGCTGCCAGTAAGACCAAACAAAGTGCCTTTTAAGCGCCGCTCTTTAACTTACAAGGGACAAGGCAAGACTTGGCATCTTACATGTGTACGTAACTGATGAAAACCCGCTGTATACATGACACGAACGAAATGCGTGTAACTGAGCTCCAAACTGCCCTCACTAACAAATATTACCTATAGACCACACCCACTATTTGCTATGCCACAGACACAGTCCGCAACGACGAAGACTGCACGGAGATCAGACACATAACCAGAGGCTTTGTTCATTGTTAACACAATTTTGGAACTCATCTAATACGATAGGAACTCTAGGATCATCACACTAATTACCATGTATCTCTACCATACCACATTAAAGAGTGACATCCACATAGTCAAGCTGAAAACATGTTGCACGTTACAGATCAGATGGGGGCCAGCCGACACTTTCCTTTTTTCATTTCGTTTGATTGCCTTCACCACATCCTCCGCGTGTGCCCCCCTGATGAAATTGCCCTTCCACCACTCAGCTTCCACTTTTGATCCCACTTTCTCTTCATGATTCTCTCCATATTGCTCTTTCCAGACTACCTTATCTGTCTATCACTGAAATCAACTTTCCATCACTTCCCCTAATACACCTTCCCCTTCGACATCTCTTCCATCATTTTACATTGACATTAACAATTCTAAGTATATTATACAACCTTGTTTGGATTTCTCTCATCAAACTCACTCAGCCCTTCTCAGCCCTTCTCAGACTCCTTCCTTCAGGCTTGCAAACCACTTTCTGTGCTCACTTCTTCATCCTCTTATACCTTGCTTTCTCATCCGTACAGTTTTTACTCATCCTTATATGAATCTTTTTTTCTCACTATCACCTCCTTCAACTTTGGATTCCACCACACCTGATCTCTCCTACCTCACCTACCATTTCTTTTTCCCGCACAACTTCATCACAGCCGGTTGTAAGCACCCCTTTCTTTGAAGCACCCCCACAAATCCAACACGGCCAGGCCCAAACAAGCTCCCCCAAACTCTCGCACGCAAATTATTTGTCTCTTCATCTTTAGATTCCAGGACTTTCCTTTTCCCGCACCAACCTCCCTCCCCTTTTTTCAATTTCTCTTATCCGATCTGGCAACCACCCAACATGTGTGGCAATTCCCCGTGGAAATACATTAAACATTCTTCAAAAATTTTCCTTCCCCTGGCCCACCAACACAAAATCCATGTCTCATTTCCCGAGCCAAAAACGTCACTTGCCTCTGGGCCTCTCTCCGAAGAGGGAGGATGCGAGCACAGAAAGCGTGGCAGCACAAAACGCCAACTTCTGCCCTACAGATTCATCGCCCACAAACCAAGTTCCTCTGTGAACACCTTCGAAACAATCGACACCAATCCCCAAATGGCATTAAAGCCAACACGCTAGAGCAGGACCATTCCCCCACACCGTGATGCATCCATTCATCTGCCCAACTAATCATTAAAAAGCTCTTTTTCTTCACCACATCCCTTCAACCACTTGTGGGCATAGCAACAGACCACCTCACAACCTCCGCAAAACCAAGCCGGATTGACATAACAGAAGCACGGCGGCGGGCGCACCGCCACGACCGGGGACAAGCCGGCCGATTTTACCAGACCACCCCAAACCCCATCACCTCGCTATTACCAACCAACAAAATGTTATGTACTTTCTTCCTTCTAACCGTCATCCTAGCCCCCTAACCTCTTCACCTTACCTCCTGCACAAAAAATTAAATCCACCCTCCTCTTCCTCAATTATTCACCAACTCTAAAACCTCTCCACTTCGACTCACTTTCTTTAATAAGATCTCAGACATCCAACATTTGAGTTGACCACGCTTGTTCAGACGAAGGTATAAAGACAAGAATTGCAAAATATTGACATGACCAGAACGGTGTCAAAGGGTCACGACAGGGTCAATCACAGGTGTCAAAGAATACTGCACTTTCAAATCGCTACTCCTTCTAAAGATTCTGTAGCATGATTGGGCGACTTAAAGGGGGAAGGCCGATTTAAGTCGAAGAATTTTTCCTCGTGATAGGATGGCCTTCAACCCAAAACCCCGTTTGTAAATTTTCGCGACGATATTTCAACCGCTTTTTAGCGAGAGCTGTTTTAAATAAACGTAATTTGTTATAATCCCCATAGAGTTCTCTGTAAATTAATATGCGTCGACAAAATGGGGCCCACATTTTCACTCAGTATATCCAAACCAAACATCCTTGAGCCCTAGATTTCAGGGTAATTGAGGAAAAATAGTAGCTTTCTTCTGATACCAAAATGTGTACCACTTCCGGTATGGTTAAATAAAATCTGGGGTCCCAGGGGACGAGGTGGCTATTATTAGCGATCGGACACATGGACCTTAAGCATTTGATTGAATATTATTTAAAAAAAATCAAGAACTGACGGTATAAATGATAGTTTCTGCCTAAGAGAGGTAATCATTTTGGTGATGTCAACTCCATCTAGCCTGATAGAGTTCCATTCTGGATCAGCCAGTTAAAACAGCGCGCCATCAGGTGAACTCTTACCAGCGCACTGTTCTGCCACTAGTACAACATTAAAAGAACATAGATAACAGAGTAAGTAAGAATATAAAATGAGTATGCTTTGTAGATAATCTTGTCTTTTTCGTTTTTTTGGAGAAGCTTGCAATGACCTGCAAGGCTTTTCTTGTGCTCTTGAATAAGTAGATAAAACCTGTGAGAGTGAGCTGTAGTGTCATCATCATCCTAAGTCCTTCACACTGTAATTTCAATCAGCCAATTATGTAGCTGCACATGTAGATGATGAGGAAGAACTCAAACTCACAACACCATAAGTAAAATTTACATTACAAATAAATAAACAGTGCATCTTTGCATCTAGAGTTAGTCTTTTAAATGTACACGGTCTAGTGCTAGGTGATATTATGGTGATTTTTTTTAATTCAAAGTAGTCGGTACAGTTGAAGGGGGCAATTGGTAACGTAATGAGAAATGGCGCTTCAACGTGATTTTCTTTGTAGCTTGATTATATTGCTGAAACCAAAGTTCAAAAGAAGGACAATGTTTTACCAAAATTGACATGTGTTTTGACAGTATTCATGTTTGTACTAAGAATAGAACAAACAAAAAAGGATTTCACAGCAGATGTTGAGTTTTTTGTTTTAAACCAAAATACACTATCCATGATTTTATTGTTATCTAGTTTTCTCATAAGAATGTTCACCAATATAAACGAATCAAACCTACTACCAGGCCACCATTCAACTGTTCGCATTAAAATTAAGCTCAATTTTGGGAGAAGAAAAATGAAAATTATTTTCCACCTTTCTGATTGGGACATGGAGATAAAATTCAAACAAAATTAGTCGCACTGGGGGGAGGGAAGTGATCATTAGTTGATTTTGTGCAAGTCATAGTATATGGTTCAGGTATCAATTCCAGAAGAAAGAAAAATGGCCGATTTCAGATACCATAACAACTACAGGCATGGAGTCACGGATGTTATTGTGCAATGTGCGCAGGAGATTGTGTTAGCCGATGGTGTAACAAGTATAGGGGTGTAGCAGTGACCTTACGACTGGCTGCATTATTTGCAAAGAAATGTAGAAGGCTCACACAGGAGCTAGAATAATTAACCAGAGTGGAATGTATGTGTATTGTGGAAAATAGCCAAGCCCGTAAACGATTTTCTCTCACCACACCAGCGGCCGTGGTTGTGCTGCGTAAGCACTCACGTGTGACACTGTGAGGCCGCAAGCACAAGCATATTAAAAATAGGTGCGTTTCACGCGTAGTGATCAGTGTGGCATTTCCCCAGGGTTCCATTGTCTAATCGGCCGATTTTCTGCAATAAATTATGCGAAACATACGAATTTGATTGAAGAAACCAGTCTCTAAAAAGATTCTGCTCCCTTATTGCCAAAAAGTTCTCTCGATGACCCCTGTTGATTTTGCTAGAGGGAAACGAGATATTTGAGTCATATGATATAGCATGTGGCATCAGTTGTTGTTGTTGTTTTCTCTCACTAAGTGTGACGAAAGTAAAATACTTGCGTTTAGCATAAAAATAAATATGCATAAGGGCCATTCTCAAAATACGACGAACGAAACCAAATACGGTGGTGACCAAAACTATGATAATGAAGGGCGTGTGCTCATTATAATACTTTTGGGAACATCAATTTTGGGTTTTACGCCGTTTCGGACGAGAAATGCGGGTCTCGCTTGTTTTAGGTCTATGCATTCACATGAGTTATCTCCTAGAACCCCTATAATCAATAAACACAATGACTTCAACGTTGAGAATTCCAGCGGTACTAATCATTACAGATTTACCTTTCTTCAGAATGAATACAACATGATAAACTTGAAAACTATCGGCCCTTCCTTGGAAGATGCCATTGAACACCGCCTAAGTATGCTTCCATTCTCAGCCATTTTCCTGTTGTTTGTGGATCTGTATCTAGGGAGATTCTGGTTGTTTAGCTTTGGTTGAGGTCTATGTGTACTTGGAAAAAACCGGTTAAAGATGTCATCGATATTCAGGACAAGAAACAAAAAACATGCATTATACTTCCATTATTCAAAGAAATCTTCAATTACCTTCACAGAAAAGCCAGTTCTAGAAATTAATGAAGAAGAATGATGCATTTTTATGTACTAAGACAGTTATTATAAAAAAACCAACTTTGATTTGTTTTTAATAACTGAGGTGAATTTTTCTCAAAAATAGTTCATTTGCAGCGTGAAGAGAACAAAGCAGGTTATACCCATGTACTGTTGTAATATGATAGAAATTCCATGTTTGTTTGCTTGAGCACGGACTGGTATTTAGGGATCCCATAATTGCTTGCAACACAGGTTTTGTGTAGTCTCGCCAGTACCCCAATATATTCAAAATTGGGGCCCTTATTTTTTGTACTTCCCACACACACAACCCATATTTTGTACTTAGAGGTGGGTTTGCCTGATGCGTCCCCCACCGTTACTCCATCAAAATTTGCACCTTTCATAAAGTTCATATTTCTGTAAAATTATAAGGATTGCGAAAATGTTTCTTTTGATGTTATGAACAAAACCACCGCTGTTTGAAAGTCTCATTGATTATGACAAAATAGAAATAAAACAAAAATTATTGACAGCGGACAACAGTTTTGACAAATGATTTAGATTATTTAGTCACTAATACATCCTGTGTAAATTTTACGAAATTTCTTGTGGGTTAAAAGGATTTTTTCAAAAATCTAGTTTTCCACATCTTTCTATGGAGAAGGGGCAATTATAGAGGGCACTTAACCATACCAATCATGACCTTTGTAAGGCCTATATGGCCAGATCCACAATGGATTTGTCTGATTTGTGCAGAGGGATAGAAGGATAACAGCTCGCAGGTGTTTCATATTATCAGTGTAAAAATTGTTGTAACCACTGATTAACATCATCTAAAATTAGAAGAGGGGACACTTTGTATGCGTCAACAGCTGTGAAATGAACCGTTCCAAAATTTGGTCGATCACATTAATTAACGACACTGTCCGATGGGCCAATTTAGATCCCATTGTTCTGTTTGTACTAACCACGGGCTGGGCAAAATCCACAATTGTAATCAGATGTTTTGGGTATGCTTCCATGTAAGAGAGAATTAAGGAGAGAAAACATATGAAAAATCCACCCGGATTTCAGAATTCTTATCAAAGGGACATCAGAGATTTACCAAATCCAACAAAAAATAATCAAAAATCAGACTTTTGTAATGTTTCCAACAAGTACAGCTTTCTAACACACTGCCAAGTTATACGCTGAAAGCAACCTAATAAAGGACAAAATCTGAGATTTTAGTCTAATGTCCGTTGTACGGACACTTTCTCCCACACAGTAACTGAATGTGATTGGGGGACAAAATGCTGTTTTCTTTCCTTTTTATCATTTTGAATTGGAAAAAAAATAGCATCTGCAAATGTAGAGAATTCTATCTTCACTTTGATGGGACTACAGCCAATTTCGAATATTTTGACGCTTTTTGGGTGGGAGTGGGATTACTGCTAGGGTTGCTTAACCTGGATTTCTACTTTAAATTCCCAAATACTAACCTGATTTTTGCTGCGGCACTTGCCGCACACCACACTGAGAGAGTGAATTAACAATAGTGCATATGTCAGCGACAAGCCCACCAAGGCCGGAATCCAGTCTGCAAACTGAAATACGCAATTCCTACACCATAAGTTGATCTTTTTAAAACCACAAAAATGCATAATGTAATGTAGAACCTACTTCATACATCAGTGAGACAAGCATTGATGATAAATGGAGCTCTGGATATGCAACTTTTCAGAATCTTGTAGGTCTTTTATATCCCTTTACGTCCCTACTAAATGCAATTTTTTTTTGCCATTTTGAATAAAAATCACGGACCAGACCCCTGTTTTAGGGGAAAGGAAAACTGGGCCAGAGATCTAAGAAGAAAATACCGCTACCTCACGTTTTGCGGGGCGGGAGGGGATTATCAGGTTGTTAGTCATTTTCTCTAGGGACGTAGAGATTAGACGGTCACAAGAGACACGGCAAGTATGCACTGCATTAAAGACAAAAATGCCCCCGTACTCTCGCTCGCATAGGCATGAGTTGTAATATTCCCAATTAGAGAATGGGTTATAAGTTCCAACAATGAAAATGTCTGGAAAAGTGATGACAAATTGAAATATACGGTCACGAGTTTTTCACCTCACCCGACTGTTGTTTTATTTAGACATACCATCAGCAGCTATGATACAGGTGTATGTTAAGCCCAATTAAGGAAATACTACACCAAGGGAATTCGAGGATGAGACTCCAACCAACGAGATAAGCAGAGGAACAGAACCATGCCTGGTTGTGTGAAGATCTTGGTGTTGTCTCCAAATATCGCGTGAATTGTTTTTCCGCTGGTAGCACGACGGTGGTCAGACCGTGCAATGAAGCCGATAGGTGCGAGAATATGGATACGAGTGTAAAACATGGAACGCACTACGGCTTTACCCTTGAGGTATTGTACGGAACAGAAAGGATGTTTAAGGTGTTTTAGAAATAAAGGGTGAGCAGTTAGTAGTTGTGACTTGCAGTATCATTTAGTAGTAGTAGTAGTATAATCCAAAGTGTTTTAAAATCCGGTTTTGTCCAGTTAATTAAAACGATAGGGTGGCCAGATTCACTTAACACTCGCAGCAACCTCGGAGCCGCATCATTATGGGTGAAATAATGTTAGAGATACAAGGAAATTGCATCATCCCCCATAGCATGGTGAAGTTCAAATAAAACAATGCTGACTTCGTGCCACTGCCTTTTGGTAAGGCAAGCAAACAGTTGGCTTAGGCTTATGATATTGAACTTAAAAACCATGAAATGCAACAGTGTCATTTTGAGCAAGTTTGATGAATTTTATTTCGTGGCAGAAGAAGGATTTTTGTTGGAGCATTTATGACAATGATCTCAAATGACCCCCTAGATGATGAACAGTTGGACCTCAAATCCCTATATGTCCTCCCATGCTCAAGGGTTAGTACGCATCCTAGTTTCTTTATACCCCCCCAAAAAATTGTTTTTTAGGGGGGGCCAAACAGCAGCCGGCGGCAAACTTCCGCTGTGCATGGATTACACCCACATCAGCTCATTCATGTTGCCATTTGAAAACACAGACGATATTACTTCGGATTTCCCAAGAAAAATCGAAGACCGTGTAGAATTTTTTTTGTCTAAAATGGTTCCTTTTATACCACCTGAAACCGTTAAGCAGAAAACTTCTAACCGGTCACATATTTTTGTTCTAAAACCTTATTATTAAACCCGGATATCAAATTTCCACAGACGTCTACTAAAGTCTGTTGAAGAAACTCTATTTGAACAATGACAGTCATAACAATAGCTCAGCAGGACGTTGTTGGCTGCTGTGTACATAGGCCATCACCTATTTTGTTCATAATTTAGTTGAAATGATAACACTTAATAATACATGATTCAATGGGAGAAATTCATTGTCATATCTGGATGCTACGAGAATCACTGCAAGAATGGAAAAGTAATGATAGGCTTTTTGGCAAGAGACAGTACAATTTAAGACTTATACTTACTAATTCCTTCAAGACGTTTGATATCTCTTGAGGTGCCCAAGTATAACAACCTCAAAAAAACGAAGACGATGACAATTGGAATGGTAAACACCAGCACAATGGGGTTCAGCACACACACAAATATCACGATGCCAAGAACTACAAAGAATATCTGTGGAATCAACAAGTCATACATTAGTATTTGCATTGCAAAACATAAATGGAGGTTCTTGGAACCTCTCCTTAATTTAACAGCCTCTAAAAAGATTTAAAGAATACTCAAACTAAAGTCACAGAATGAGACAAATAATGAGTTTTTTTGTAATCTTTCACTGTGACCAAGATATAGTGGCATAACTATTTTCAGACATGAGCATATTTGAATGTGTATCCTATTATGACCTTTGACCGCAAAAGGCCAGAGAGGTCTTGCCTTTTATCAATACTACACTCTAGACAACATTCTGGTACCCTTGTTTTGGTGTAAAAATTTGACCTGATTTAAACCTCAGCTCCCCCAAATGAACAGTTAAAGCTGTGCAAGAAACATATCATGCACTTGAACAATTATAACAGGCACAGGCACACATCTGATAAATATCTCGGACGTATGCGCCTGTACGGGGACTCAAACCGCGGACCTTTCGCTTTCTTGGCGAGTGCTGTACCACTGAGCTATACAGACCATTCCTGATAAACAGAGATTTGGTATTATACTCATGGATAGGCGCAGGCGCATACCCAGCCTGGTGGTTCCGAGGGGGCAATTTCCCAGTAGGTGCAACAAATGTCCTCATCACAGGCAAAAATAACCCGGTTGCAGGTCAATGGAGTCCGAAAAAGGGCTGATTTAACACGAATATCCGTCTTTTACTTCCCGACTTCCCCATAAAAAGATTTTCAGAGGGGGCACTCTGCCCCCCCCCTTTGCCCCCACCTGGCTACACCACTGGATAAGTGGTCAGCGAGAATGATGCTTACTTGCAAACCCGACAATGTACCAGTACTAATAAGCTATAAGAGGCTTGTTATACGCTGCAAACAAACTAGTACACAAGATAATTACTGATGGGAGAAAATGACTGCTGATGTTTAAAAATACTGCAAGTCTACTGCAAGGCTACTGGCAGCCTGGAATGTGACCTCAGGTGACCTTTGACCTTGGTCCATGACCTTTGACATTGTCCACATATGAAGGAACCCCTATTGCACCTTAACCCCAAGTCTGGTATAAAATTGGATTCATTGAGTCCAATACTCAAATGTATTGGTCAAGCCATGAGTTGGAAAAAAATATTGGGCAAGACGAAGTCGAGCCCAATATTTTTCAACTCATGGCGAGACCAATAAATATGAGTTTTGGACGAAAAAAGAATCCAATTTTATCATTATTATGTTTTGAGAATCCTGTGTCCTATATTACTATACACATTTCATATTTAAAGTAGGTACAAGGAACCATAATTATAAGCTATAGAAGATGATGCATGGAATATGCAGACCAAATAGGTACCAATAGACACTGTGAAACACTGAGAAACAGCAAAAGCATGGAACCACCAAACACTGGTAACAACCCAGCACATGGGATCCACCAAGACAAGGAACCGCCAAAAAGTGCAAACCACCAAAGACCTAGAATCACCTAACACCATGAACCAGCAAACACCAGGAACCATAAAAGGCTTGGGACCAACCAGGCATTCACCTAAAGACATCAAACACAGGAACCACCAACACCTGCACACCAGACAGGAACCACCACAACACCAACCACCAAAGGCATGGAACCCACCGAAACACTGGGAACCACCACCAAACACTGGGAACAACAAACACTGGGAACAACCAACACTGGGAACAACCAACACTGGTAACAACCAACACTGGGGAACAATCACACTGGGAACCATCCAAACCTGGGAACCATCAAACCTGGGAACCATCAACACTGGGAAACACCAAAGACTGGAACCACCAACACAGGGAACCACCAAAACTGGGAACCAACCAACACTGAGAACCACCAAACCTGAGAACAACCAACACTGGGAACCTCCAAACAATGGGAACTGCCAAATCACTGGGAACCATCCAGACATGGAATCACCTGCTGTGAACACAATACTGGAAACCACCAAACGTGGAAGAAAGACAACTCATGACCACCCCACCAACAAATGAAACCATCCTTAAATTGTATCAACCAATCAGTCAGCATGTGCATATATGAGATTTCTCATCACCAGGGTGACAATCCTATCTACAGTGATGGCTACCAGTGTACACAGGAATTACCTTTATAAATCACTCGAGGTGGCGCCCCCCTCACAAGTAAAGAAATCTTGTAGTAATCAATAGAATATTGTGGTTCCTGGGTAGAACTTCATGTGTTCTCACTTCTACAAGGTGTGCTTTCCTCCAGTATTCCATGTTTAACACAAATGTCTGCGCAATGAACCCCCAAATTCAGCAGACTCACTCACTGCTCAACGCTCAAGGGGCCCGGGAACCCTGCTGGAGTTGGGAAAGCTGTTAAAGTGTTGCTATAACTAATTTCCAATTATTCTGATGCAACATCGGGGATTTATCTGGAGTATTCTCTGCAGAGTGGTTGTAATTAATAGGAGAGTGCTATTTTGTCTAAAATTATAGCTTTTGATTGGGGATCCTATATGAGATGTGTTGAAGGTGGGGGGGGGGAAGCCTTTTCAATAGTTGTGATCAGAAGTTCCCTATTATTGCAATAATGTTCAGGCTGTAACATCAAAAAAATATGACAATGTTGAGTGTAGTTGAATGGGGTGTTCCATAAGGTGACCCGCTTGCACCTTTGACTCGCTTATTAAAGGGTATCACTCGATCCTTG
>JAMKCH010082426.1:0-19308 GCA_023653785.1 Ophioderma brevispina | reverse complement strand
GAGTCATATCTTGAAAAAATGTAATTTCTTCCTTTCTAACAATTTCAGTTTGAAAAAATAACGTGTGAGGATTCGATAGACTGATCCTCACTTTTAGCTGTCTTGCACATTTCAAATATGTGACCCCTTCTGAAGAATCAATGATATTTCGTTAAGATAGAGGTACAAATATGGGGTAAAGCAAAACGAAAACACAGAAACTTCTATCGTGTTAAAGCCACAGGACTTTGCGAATTGGTACCATGAGACAAGATATAAATATTCGTAACCAAGTTATCCATAATCTTCGAATCAACCGGCTAACAAGGCTAAACACACACTATGATACTTAGTGTTATTTTTTTTTATTGCGGTGTCGACTTCATCTTGCAACGTTTCCATTCACATCTCCTGTGGATAAGCAAGCATAGTTAACCAGCAGTCTAAACTATTGCTGCCGAGGGCACGCAGGCGCTAACTTGCAACAGTCTATGACTGGGCTGTGAACGTATCCGTAATTACGATGATGGATGTTACACATTCCGGATTTACGAGAGGTTTCTCAGGCCAATTAGAGAAACCTTATAGTCAAGCCAATGTTAATTAAGTTTGTTGAAATTGCCAACATTAAGGGGAGGGGTCCTTAGGGGAAAAGTGCGTATGCGTATACACCACTCGACGTCATGTCGATACGAAATAAGTGCGGTAAAAAGAGTGTCATTTCATTCCTCTGAAATATTGATCTTCCCTTTCTGAAATTTTGGTGTAAAAACGATTGGCAGTCTGTTATAAAAATATATGCCAGTGGTCAATCAGAATGAGGAATTCAGCAAACCCAAAGTTTGGAAATAGTGTTGACCGAATGGGCTGAAAACAATTTTAACAGTAAGTTCTCTCTCATGCTTTCGACAATAGGGAAGTGGCTATCTATGTGAGAACGGGCACCGAAGTAGAAGCACCCTCAATGTCTGATGACAATAACATCGAAGTCCTCACCATGAGCTAGCTCTGTCATATTTACATCCGTCTACAAACCTCCACAGTAGACTTTCAAGCACCTCAAACCCAGCCTTTGGAAATTTCACCACACCTCATTCTTAATTGGTGACTTCAACAGCCATAGTACCCAATGGGGGCCTACAATGTAAACAAACAAAGAGACAAAGCTGTCGAAGAATGGTTAGACAATCAACATCTGCATCTCCTTCACGACTCTAAGCTGCCGCCATCATTTAATAGCGCCCGTTGGAAGAAAGGTTACAAACCCTGATCTAGCTATTGTTATAAAACATCTTTAACCTTTGTAGCAAGATTGTTTGGGATCCATTAACTCAACATCGACCAATCGGTACACAAGTCAACGCTGCAGTATACCAAACAAGTGCCTTTTAAGGCTTCGCTTTAACTACAGAAGCAGACTGGCAAGGATTCACTGATGACCTGGATCAAAGTAAGAGAGAATTGCTCCAAAACCCCATAACTATAACAATTTTTCCCACCTAGTGAACAAGACTGCCCGGAATTCATACCCAGAGGCTGTAGGACGGATATAATACCGGCCTTTTTCCAAGGAATGTGCTAGAGAATATCAAGCAGTATCACCAGTTTGAGCTGATCCTTTTCGTCGGCTGAAACCACCTGCTAAAGTTTGAGGAAGTTCGGAGAGGGATCTCCAGGAAAAGCATCAAAACTGGCATACTTTTATTGAATCCCGAGATGACCCATAACCTCAAGAAAGCATGGTCTACCATCCTAAAGCTCCGATGGATCCAACAAAACTCCACAACAGCCAAAAATGTCACACCCAACCAAGTTTGCCCACAACTGCTTTTAAATGCACGGGCAGCAAGAAACCCAAGAAGATCAACTAGAACCATAAGAGGTTTAGTGGCGACCTGGTTTCACTCCCCACCTCCTTCAACATGGACGAATGGGAATCCGGTATCGTGCTAACTTCAAAACCAGAAAAGCGTTGGCTTGACAACCCCAATATCTCAACCGAGCAGCTAAAAATCTCGGCCCAGTAGCACAGGATGGCTGTTTGAGCTCTACAATTGCTTGCCTTATTCCCCACCGGGTTCCCAAGATCGGAGGAAAGCACATTTTATGGCACTCCTAAAGTTTGGGAAAGATCCATCCAATCCCAGAGCTACATACCAATATCAACTCCTCAGCCATACTACAGCCTTTGAACGTATCCTGTTCAGTTGTATTGCACCTATGATAGAACGAACACACTCATACCAGAACAAGCATGTTTCCGGGCAGGCAAATCAACAACAAGCCAAATTCTCAAACCATAACTCAACCCGTGAGGGATGGTTTCGAGAAGGGTTATGGTAACCGGAGCTGTGATCGTCGACCTATCAACAGCGTACGACACTGTTAATCACGATGTCTACTCCATCAAATTCTGGAAATTACCAGGACATCCGATTGACTGAGTTCATCCGTAAGATTGCTGGCAAACAGTAATATTCTTTGTCAGCTAGGAGCGAAAGAGAGCCGATGGCGTAGGCTCCGGATGGTCCCACCACATGGAGTGTGGGCTTGCACCTCTCCCTGTTCAACAATCTATACCAACGACCAACCTAGGAGTGCAGGAACCTGTCGTTTTATTTATGCAGGACATCTTGGAATTAGCGCACAAGATTCCGACTTCACAGTTGTTGACGATAGACTCTCCAAAGCTTTGGATGAACTCCACTCTTATTAAATGAGGAAAACCACTACATGCAAATCCATCTAAGACACAGTTGTGTGCTTCCCATCTACACAACTGTAAGCCAAACGTTCAGCCTTAAAGTTACCGTCTGGACACCCCTGGAGCACTGGTGATAACCCTGTCTACCAATTCCTGGGACCGCACTCCTCTCTTATAAGACCCACATCGATAAGACGAATAGTAAAGTAATGTTCACGCAATAACCTCTTGAACAAACTACACTGTCACATGGGGTGCTCGCCCCAATACCCTAAGATCTACGGCACTTGCCCTGTGCTACTTATGTGCAAGAGTATGCCTGCCCTGTAATGGGAAAGATTCAAACCCATGCCAAGAAGCTGGATTCAGCATTACATGCCTCCTGCCGGCTTAATCACAGGATGCCTCCGTTCGACACCAACGGAAAACTTATACATCCTATGCCTAGCAGGAATTGCTCCACCATACATCTCGTAGCGTACGAGCATGCAGAGCGTAGCTGCCAATATGTATGTTAAGCACCTATTCTGGACAGATACCTGTTGCCAACCGCCTTAAATCCGGAGAGAGTTTCTTAAGCACTTCCAACTCTTGAAACAGTCTCAAGGAGCTGAAGAGAGTCTCCTTGTGAAAGAAAGACTTGCCCATTAAACCAATTATCTTCTATTGGTATTGAACCGGTGAGCATCTTCCACATAGAGCTGACTCCTCATGGCATAAATTGCGTATCCCTCAACAGACTAAGAACCAGAACTTGCCGATCTAAAGTTTCCTTGTAGAATTGGGGCTACCTGGAAGCATAGGACACTACCTGTGGTTTTGTAACAGCACCACAGACAAGACACCCTTGGCCTGCCACTGGCTTGAGCAAATGCACAAAGAAGGACCTTGGCGGAATTCAGTGAATTCAGCCCAGACGTTGTACTCATCATCTGGCTGGATCATATTTGAGAACCACAGTGTGTTGGACACGATCAGAAGAAAGCTTTCGGACCTTCGCTCCAAATCTCCAGCTAGAGTCAGGCTATTTTGTTCAATTTTATCTAAAAATATCCTCACCGTGATATGAGAAGTTGCAAAACTCACAGGAATGTCATGCAACAGTACCCCTAACGTCCCTAGAGGGAATCTTGACGATCATCTGACAAGCATAGTTGTTTTTTTATAGTCCTGGCAACTACACAAGCATTCCATAACAGAATACTGGCTTGGCTGTAACTCTTCCTCCTCTTCTTGCATGGGGTTGTCCTACTATCCTTCAAGATGGAAGACTTCCAAGGTCATTGCAATCATAAACAGCCAATGACACTAGCAATATCCAAGAGTAACAACCCATCCTACTCTGCTCTCTCACCTTTACAAGTTGCTTGAGATACTGATATTCGGTAGGATCATGATACGGTGGAGGTAAATCTACTCCAAGTTGGATTTTGAAAAGGTAAATCAACAACTGATCATATAGCATTAGTGAGTACGGACGTGATCGCGGCTAATTATCCAGCTACAGATAAATAAGGGAAATCTCTGTTTTATCTCGGGGCGATTTCCGGCTAAAGACCAAGGAAGCTATCCGCTCTGGACTAGTCAATTTTTCACTCAGAGTTTGCCTGTTAGATCTTGAGCGATTCTCGCTAAAGACCAAGGAGCCGGTCCGCTCCGGTCGAAGATAGGGCGTAGAAGTGGCCCATACCGCTTGCATAGAAAGTTCCCGCCTGTGCCCGGTTGCTGATCACGCCCTACATCGGTCAGTCCGTGTAAATTTAATTACGGCACCGTTTTGCATCGAACCATAACTCTAGTCTGTTGACGTGGCAGGGTCACGGCCAAAAGATCACACTTGACCGGGCCACGGAATGGTTTTCAGGAGTTGCCCGTCGCTGTGGCCTGTTTCACTGTAATCTGGTTTTGCAGATTTCTTTAAGGTGCGACGAGAGATTTTTTGAGGCACCCAAATATTGGTGTCAGAATAGTAAAAAAAATTGTAAAAAATCATATAGATTAGACACCTCAATAAGATTTCTTACCTTGTGTTTTTTTTTTTTGGGCTACAGCAATGCCTTAAGGGAGAAAAAATGTGATTTTCATTTTCTTAATTTCATATGAATTTTCATATTTGCTCCTACTTAATATGAAATTGAAATTTTACATTTTTGTACACCGCAAAAAACATTTCTCAGCTTAATCCTTGGGGATATGTTTGATGTTTTACAACAGGGCATAATCAGTATACTCTCGTTTTTAATAAAAGGGGCACCTGAATATGTGAAATCTCTTCGTTGCACCTTTAAGTAATTGGTATAATCTGTTTTGGGGGATTCGACCCGATGCTTTTGAGTTCCGCTGAGATTTTCCGAAATTGAGATTTTCGCACAAGTTGTCTTTAAAGCCCTCAGCTCCAAATTAGCCTTTTTTGTTTCATTCATCAACAGGATGAATCCTTTTTTAGCTATCCCAATTTTTTCAATCCACGATGGCCGCCGTTACATTGCAACGCTTTTCACATTGACTGCTCACTGGGTCGATGCGTATTACCGTCAAGCCTTAAAAAATTATATGTAGAATTTGTTGAGAAATTATCCTACCAGGCGGGAGCCTGTACATGGACATTTGCTTGATTACAAAATCTTGCATATCAACAGACGGATTTACTTATCAAAATTTAATAATTGCGTTTTCTTCCCGTATTTGTTTTTCAGCGATTTGTACACGGAAACAGTCATATCTCACTTTTTTCCTTATCTTAGGAGCATACAATGCACCAGATTTATCGGATTCAAGCTTTATAACAGTTTCATTTGATCTTTTGACCAAAACTATAATTATGGTTATCCCTCTGTTTCGATGTAACCAGAGTTTTACACCACTAGTACCCACTCTATTATTGCCTTCTCAATTCTGGTTCCTTGCTAGCTTTAACCTCAAAAAAAGCCTTTTTGCCAAAAAAATTGCTTTTCGCTTCATCTCAATAGGATCTCATACTTTTTTATGATATTACCGTGTCCCGTATTGACACATCGCAAATTAAACAATCCAAGTTGGGACTTACCGATGGCAAACGGTCGCATACCGACATTTCGCACGTTAATTTTATGATCCAAAGCTTAGGGTTATACATACAAACATTAACATTCAAATATTCTGAGAAAAACATTTTTTTTTTAAATGTGTGGTTCGGACTAGGCTTAAAGTAGTATGTAAGCTGTTTTGGCGCAGATTCGGCCCGCTGTCGTGGGCCTGCTACGTATTTCCGCTGCCGTGGCCCTGCCACGTATACTTTATCGGACCCTGTGCGGTATGTTCCACCACTTCAATTTGAAGGCAATGAGTTTTTTTATGTCTATCAAACTGTGGCTTCTAATTCGAAACTTGTTGGCCCAACAAGTCCCCCCCTGTTATAACATATCAAATTAAAACTTAGTGTTTTTCAGCCACACCGTTCCAGCCTAGCTCCATTTATGTATGAACAACAAATGGTTATCTTACTGACCTCATCCATTTAGGAAAAGTATTTTATGTGTAACACTTTGAATGTACTTTATGTCAACAGCACTTTATCGCCTAACCCATGTTCGGACATCGTGGGAGTATCAATGTATGGCTTGGAACCGGTGCTGAAAACCCCTATACATATACTTCAACATGCCCAGGGAAGTATAAGATTTATTCACCTCATATATCATATCATATTTGAAAAAAGATGTCGATACGTTATATGAAATCCTCCAAATATTGTTTAGCTCATTATACATGTACATGCAAAGTAAACGTCACGACTGCATCATGTTTCCGTTCTAAAAAGCCAAACATAGCAACATTCCCATAGTGAAACCATTTCTCACGTACCCTGAAACGCCTTCTTCGAAGTTTTGATTGCATTTAAAAATTTCAATGTAACCTTCTTGAATTTAACCTCTTGACTTCATTCCATTGGAATTTTAATCATAATGCCAATAATTGCAGAAGCCTGGAAAATATCAACCGCCATAACGTGTGCGCTTGTTAATTCTTTCTCACAACTGATACATGAGGACTTGCTGAATATAAATAAGCCAGTAAGCGTTTTATTTAATACTTTTAACTTTGTCTTTTAGTTTTCGTTCTAGCAACAAGAATGTGTGGCAATTTTAAAAACGGTCCCGGGAAATGGGATGATAAACCAACTCCAAATCGCTATGGGACAGTCCCATTCCAATAAACAGGGCAGAAAAAAGAATACACTAACCAGTGACATCATTAGTGAAACTGTGATTTTTATCAGTTTCATGAATAGGTTCACACCATCACCGGATTTTCTAATGACTCTTGAAAATCACTGGTAACCCCACAATTGATGTCATCACGAACCCAATTAAATGTTGAATGCTTCCTGGTCCCTCTTGGAAGACTTGAACAAAACCACATCAATTCTATTGTCATTTCCTGGGACATTTAAGGCAATGATGATTTTGATGGCTGGGTACGAATCTCTCTTGGCACAATAGTGTGTGGTAAAAAACAATATTTTCACTTGCTTCCAAACAACTGACCATGGATTATATATACGTTTTAGGTTGGATTAAAAGCTTATCGTCCTGTGTTTTGGCCCAATGAATATGTTAACAGCAAACCCTTAAAACCCTTTAAAGCAACTACCTTAAAAGCAACGTTAGCGAAGCTCCAAGGCAGAATCAGCTATGCATCTATTTCGGGGAAAGGCGGCGGGTGAGTTTCTAGGTGATGATTCATGTTGAAATTTTTAAACATTACTTTCGAAAAAAGGTGATTAAATTTAAAAACAATAAAAATTAATTAAAATTAAAAAAAATCAAAGTACTTAAAAGGCCTTGGCATTTATTTGGCGGCTGACACATTCTAATGACAGCGGAAGAAACGGAACTCCTTTGATACTTTGTTAAGACGTTACATGTTGAAAATCTATTTACTGTGATCCCCCAGAACAGGTTTTTTCAAGGCCAAAATTTGTATTTTATTAAATATGAGCTTGGAATATTGCCTTTCTTTTGCTTCAAATTGGTAAAAATTTGACCCCTTCACTAGTTGTTGATTATTTTTTGTTCGTCAAAGTCAACGGAAAAGTTTGAATATCTTATCCTCTATGTATTTCCTTTAATTTTTAATTCTTTGTATGTTATTTTTGGTTATATTGAAGCTTTTTTATATATTTCTGTACTACTCTTTTATTTATGCATTGTTAATATGCTGAATCTTTAACTAAGTGTAATCACATTTTATTATAATTTGACTTTAATGAACTTAAATTGGCTAATTTTATGCTAATTTAGTTAAATATTTTTTTAACGGACAAACTTTAATGCGATTTCCTCAAAACAACGTTTTTATGCGTGTATCCCCGCTTGTGACATGATTACTCAAAAAGTTTAATGGTAAGCCTCCCAATTTGGACTGAAAACGTGCTGAGGTGTAGGGCTGGAAACTGTACTAGAATTAAACACTTGAACCTTGGAAACATACCTGTTGCCATGGTACATCAAAATAATTATTGACTTTTGATTTTGACCTTTGACCTTTCAGGTGATCCCCAACGTTCAGTCAATTTTTTATAATTCCAGTATAGAATCAAGCTCTTAAACAACAATTTTAGTTTTTAGTTCATTTTAATAGAGCATTTAGTTTTTGAGTAATCATGTCCCAACCGTCTCTAACCTTGAATTTTACCAAATTCAATATGCCGCTGTTGCCATGGCAACGGGTCACATTACCAACTTTGTTATGCATATTTAAGAGAGTAATGTTCCAAGGTATATATTAAATCTAATAATGACAAACACATGTAAAGAACTTTAATGTACATGCATTAAGATCATGGACCCTCCAAGTGGGGATCCCAGCAAGCCATTAAACGTTTTTAGAACGTAAAAACCGTTACAATTTTGGAAAGAAAAACTTTTCGAAATTCCGTTTTAAAAACGTATTTTTGAGTTTTAAGGCCGTTTTTATAACGTTTCCTTGACCCGTTAGAAAAACGTTATTTATAACGTTAAAAAACTTTCACAATCATGTTAGACTGTGCAAAACGTTTCGAAAACGTTATTATAACGATCTTTATACGTTTTGGGAGGGTTCCTTTTACGGTTTGCTAACGTTTTCAGTAAAACTTTTAAAACACGTTTTCTAACGTTAAAAAAACCGCGAATCGTGGTTTGGGTTGTTGTGACCGACGTTTTTGAAATCGTTTATAAAAAGTTTTTTAAACGTTGTGGGATGGTTCTTTTCATTCACGGTTTGCTGACGTTTCAGTAAAACATTTAAAAAACTTTTTCTAACGTTCCAAAATGTATGTGGGTTAATTGTGCGTGACGTTCGAAAAACCTTTAATAAGAAACTTTGAACACGCTTGTATGGTCGTTTTTCATATGTTTCAAACGTTTTCCTTAAATTCACATTGCTTATTTTAACACCTTAACATTCTTGGCCCAAAAAGAAGCGTTGGCTTGTTTGTTCTGCCAAATTAACCCAATACCTCAATTTACTACTATTGCATCCAGACACGTCAAAAATCACTTTAAACGGTTTCATTTGGTTGTGTGTATGACTGCATCATACATTTATTTCTTTCTTTCTTTTCTCTTATAGTCCCATTTCTTTTCTATTAAAAGGTCCATCCTAATTCTAGTATTCTGTCGACTCGTTCCAGTGTTCCATTTTTGTTTCTGACTTTCACATCAGCTTTCCCTCTACTGTTTTTTCCCTGTTAACTCTTCTTCCATTTCCATCTTCCGAAGCTCTTTATATCTTGGGAAATTTTCTGTGACCAAAAAAGAAAATACGCACATAACGGACGCATCAGTTAGAATAAATAATTAATCTTTTTTAGATACTTTTTATATGTACCATCAAACTGAATCAATCTGGCTCGCGCACATAAGTGCTTATATAGATGTTTTAGAAAACCCCGATTTACTGTGGTCCATCGTCCCGAGTCTTCCAAACAGGCGAATCGACATATTTCAAGGGCTCTTGTCGTATAACCAGAATTTGAAGCAAAAACAAACGTTTCCATGAAATGAAGCTTAATGATTTAAATATGATTCAGACTTTATTTTACTTTTTTGAAAATGAAATGTATTATTCCTAAAACATGTGTTTTGTTATGTGTCGATTGTTAAATTAAATTAAATTTTCGCGTCCGAATCACCTTTTAACTTAATGCAAGTACACACACTGTACAAAAGTATTGCACCATTCTAAACAAAAAAAAATCATAATCACAAAATGATTTCAAGTGTACCAGCGGTTCTCAAACACACATGACGCATTGAGTCAAAGTTTGTGTGTTTTTTCAAACAAATTTATGCCCCAGAATTCCTAAGTGCGAACAATATTCGATTTGAGTGCCATGTTCCCTAAATAGGGCGAAATTAAAAAGCTTGCGAATAGATAGCTTGCTGAGTGCACCTCCAGAAGGATACAGACACAGGAACGCACAATGACTCCAAAATAGCCACTTAATGAAATGCTGGAGTTTACTCAAATATTTGCATGAAAAAGTGCAGTGCTTGTGTGGGCCGGAAATTAGATAACGTTTAATATGAAATTATCTACTGTAATTAAATATTTTTTACTTAAATTAAGTGTACTATATTTTTGTAACTTTGTGACTGTGCCATATGGAAGAAGAAAAAGACGAGGGATACTTAACTTTCCCTCTGAAATATGGACTCCAGAATAAAGAAGAAATAACAAACAAACAAACAAAACAAACAAACAAACAAGAGCAAGTCCATCGCTGATGGACTCGGGAAATGAATGACAAGAGAGTGGTCACATAGTAACCTTGAAAAGACTTTTGATTCATCCGTTGACTTATACTGGTTGTATGGAATGTGAATAAGTTCCAGGCCATGATTGTGAAAACCACGTGCTTTATCATTCAAATGCAATGCGGATTCTCACAAATTTTCCGGTTTTTAAAGACCACTGTCTCACTAGACGTCTCTCCTTTCTGGTCCCACAGCACTTTACTTTTCTCCCGTAAACATTTAGCGTAAATCCTAACAAACCCTACAATTTCATTTAGCGGCCTCTTTGGGAGTCATTTGTGTCGTTCCTGTGGATGGTTGATTCGTATGTTTTAGATTTGTGGCGATATAACATGTATTTTGTTCTTAAAAAAGCTAATACAATTGATCATGTTTGATAAAATCGGCCCATTTTCTTCTTTAATTTTTCATACGTAAACTATATTGGCAATTTTTGTTGATGAAGAATGCCGAGGGTAATGGCTTCCTCCACTGTTGCAGCCCACCTATGAACAACCATAAAATAAAGAATTATTGCAAATAATCTGTAGGGTGAAAGAATAAGAGTCAAATGGGCTTTGTCTATTAAAAGGGCCTTCTTTAAAAGTTTGTCAAAAATCCCAGCAAACTCTCACTTCTAATTGGGTCTATCAACAACAGATTCAGTAGAACTCTCGTAAATATACGTTCTATGTGTCACTCGCGTGACCATTGCCGCACTGTAATTACACACATTTGTACCAAAGTATTGCAACATGCAAGAAAAAATTTTCAAAATCACAAAATGATTTCGAATTGTACCATCGTTTTACCACATATGACCATTGAATGCCAAAGTTGTGTTTTTTCAAACAGATGTTTTACTCCATAATCCTAGAGGAGTGCGAAAGACACTTGCTTTGATTGCCATGTTCCCTAAATATGGCGGATTAAACGAGCTTGCGATCGATAACTTGCCGATTGCGTAAATACCTGGATCCGCGAAAATTGGATACTTTCTTTTGTTGTATGCATGTATCTTGGGATATGGGTCATATTCAAAAATCTTTAACGTTTAAAATTACAATTTTTCACATTACGTGTAGGCCTACATACCTTTTAAACTGGGTTGCTTTCAGAAAATCACGATGCTAGTGCTTTCCTACTTCTTTCTCATCGGCATCTTTATTAACCCTTAAGGTTGCATCTGGTAAAGAAAAACGTATACATTTTAGTCTACATTTTTCAGTTTCAGGACAACTCCTTCATAACGGTGATAATATTATTTGCCCACATTTTTACACATTGCGAGTATCTAACCGCATCTAGGGGGGTGACATTAAAAATTCACATGCTGTAATTAAAATAAGGAAAATGGCACAGAATTTTTTTGATATTTTAAGTTATATGTTAAAAAAAAAAAAAAAATGCTAATTTTTACACAAGAGTTAGTATTTTTTTTATTTGTTGATTTGTTGATTTGTTGAACGCGTTTTCGGCATTTTAAAAGTGTTAACAAAAATTTTGCACTTGCATTTACAATGTACACGATGTTCATTTCACGTCTTTGATTAAATCGAATGGGTAAAGTTGTCCTATGGCGAATTTGGTCGCAGTTCATGGGGTGATTGTTACACTGCACTCTTTTGGCGAGATAAAATAGGCTTACACAACCTTATTTTTTTGTTTATTCAATATTCCTTTTCCTCCTTTATGGGTAAAGGCTCGCTCATTTTCCCTAAGTTTAAGCATAATAAAAAATGTTTTCAAAACTTTTTACCATAGAGACGTTATTCTAAGAATGCTGTTAGTTGAATGATGTTTTAAATTATTAATTACACTTAATTATTTGTACGTTTTTCCCTTTATCTCCAGACGAATAATTAACACCGAATAGGACGTGATACCAGTCTTAGAAACCTACACGGAATATATACCACCTACTCTCTAAATGCCAAAAGAGTGAATTTCACTCTTTTAGAGGGACTACAGGCTCACTCCGAAAAGAGTGAAATTTCAAAACCCTTTGATATATGTTTTTGTTTCACATTTTTTCTGACAATGTACACAAAAAAATATAACATGGTGTCTTTTTGTCAACAATCAGAGAAAAGTTAATCAAAAACGTTTTTGAAAGGTGTGAAATTCACTCTTTTCAGAGTGGGCCCTGTAGTCCTCTAAAAGAGGAAATTCACTCTTTTGCTTTTTTTTTTTTAATCAAATTTAAGTACGCTGAGTATACTGTACTTGTTATAGCCTTGTGAGTGGGGCGTAGTTGCAACTCCTGTATTTTTCACTTCTGCAATTGCAGAATCCGTTGTATGATTTTCTTAATGGAGGTTATAGGTATTTCTTCAATGTCCACTGGCTGTTTCATCTTCGACAGTAATTCTTCTTATAGTTCAAAAAACTTTCATATCTTCGTTCTGACGTGTTTTCTGATGCCATTATACGGAGGAACATTTAACCGGGAACGACAATTATAAGTTGTAACATTGTTAAAACCTTACAGCGAAACTTACAGGAAATACTGTAAAAGGTATACAAAACGGCCTATTAAAATGCTGTACATTTGTTAAATGTTTCCCAATCCAATTGTGACTCAACAAAAAAGATTTTTGTACCTGACAATGCAGCACATGTAGGCCTTACACGAAAAAAAAAATCATCACCTACTCGGCAGTTACTCGTGCTCCCCAGAAATTTTAACCCCATGATTTTAAGTCCTTTTGGTTATGTTTTTTATCATTCATGCAAAATTTCATCAGAACTTAAATTTAAAAATCATTTTATTTTTAATGCTCTAATAATTAATACAATAAGAACCGAGCAGTTTTGTTTTTAATTCGCGGCCATAAATTAATACAATACATTTTTTTCTTTGTTTGATGATATTGAATTCAAACGGTTTATCTTGAACACAAGAAACTTTCTTATAGACTTTTTTAACCCAGAAAGGTGTCGCAAACACACGTCAAACACCCCCCCCACCCACAAACCACATCACGCTGCGCACGCACTTCTGCAACGTGACGCTTGGCAACCTATATTTCAGGCTATCTATTAAGGTATACTCGAATTACAACTCAACTAACACCTGATACTCTGCAATTCTGCTTTCTGCAAATTACTGGCTCACTTAAAAACGTAAGTCATGGGAACCATTTAAGACTCCCATCAGTTATAAAGTTCAAGATTCAGGTACTGGGTCAAAACAAACTTCTACTATATAGCGTTAACTTAGTGCAGTGCGAATCTTTCTTATACTCTACAATTTTGTTACCATCGCTTAACATGGAATTTTGAGCTGTAGCACCACATTGGACTTAAAATATCAAGACTAATGCAATGGATTTACGCCCAGTAACGGCATATGACACCACAAACCTTTGTCCCTATGGGGTGCTTAAACGTTAGCCTTACCCTGGCTTGTACAGTGGTCATAGACAGGGTCACTGCAAATACGCTGTACTGAACAAAATGGGTGGACTATAATATTTTGATTAGGGCAAGGCAGAGGGATTTATTAAAATAATAATCTCCATCACTATCAACTGATCTCAATAGTCCGATTTTTTGTTCCAGCATTGCTTTGATCACCTTCTAGTGCTAATAGCATAGACTATAAAATTATTAGGCCACGAGTTCCGAATCAAGGGTACTTGATTTTTTAATGTGCAAACATGTCTTAGGATAATCGCCTATTCATATCATGATCTTTATATAACAACGATTTCTGAAAATCATCAATTATCACTAATTATCAGAAAGTATCATCATCATTCCATAAATATCAACATAAAAAACTATACAAAGTGTCCAGAAATGTGTTCGAGGTACAAAAAAAAAAAACTCTAACATTAACATTACACTTAATCATATTAAGTAATTATTTTGGAAACAGTATTTTATACTGGGCTCTAATAAGGTATGCGTGATAAACCATTAAAATCACATTAAAAGCAAGAACATTTTTCTAGGCGAGTACGAGTAGTAGTAGGCCTACCGTTGCAGTGTCTTGTACGTTAACTTCAATTTGTTGGGGCAAATTTTAAGAAATATACCTCAACTGACTCCTTTTTAATTACATAAATATTTTCTGGTTGGATGTGTACACGATTTCTGTTTCCAATATATTTTGTTTATTTCTCTTCCAAGCAAACATTAGGTTTTCTCAAACTGATTCTTTATTATTAATTTATTCCATGGAAGCCAGAGATGATATCGGCTTTAAAAATATCGAATATCTTGTTGATTACAATACGTCGAATTTACTCTGAAAAGAAAAGTTGCCAGTATGAATTCAGTCTAGTCTAAAAAAGAATGTAAGAGTACACTATATATTATTTTTTTAAAATCTACATGGCCATTGCATCAAAAGTTGTAGATGGACGAAAACTTTAATTTTTTTTTTGAAAAAAATGAGCTATCATGACTTCAAAACCCTGGGTTCAGAACAACAACAGTTAACAATACTAGCTCCTGCTGATAATGCGACACGACACGTACGACGTGACGTACTGGTTGAGTTGGCGTTTCTGTTGCAAAATACAGACTATATACGGGTGAATTAATTCTGTAAATCAATGATTTTAAAAATGTGTACTTACCTTTTGGTTAGGTAAAATAATATCCAACTTTCCAGAAACAGGATCGAAATTGAAAACCGAAATGACGCCATTTCATTTCACTTGCGATCGAACTTCAAATTCTAAAATGCTTGATCTAGCTTGTCAGGACCCAGGGTCAAACGATTACCGTTATTTCCATTTCGTCCACGTGACTAAATACGACTCCGTCATATCCTCGTAATTTGTGAGCTGTGTTCATGTCTGTACCTTTTTGTACTGCATGCATATACAATGAGAATTTGGTTGTTGGTTGATGAAATAATAACTTTCGCAGGGAACCAACGACAAGATGGGCATTGTAACGCGATGACAATAACGCTGCAGGGCACTGCAGCAGGCGACGCGGTGGTGATTACGATGACGACGGTAATGAATGATGAATAAAGACGATATGTTGACATTGAAAAAAATCTCGAAATCGGAGTCGGATAAACGTTTTATAACCGTAGTATAAACGTTGAAATTAAATTTTACAATGAATGTAGGCAAACGTTGAAAAACGTTTTTGTAACGTTTCAGCAAAACATTCCCCGAAGATCGGTAACCGGAATTGTTTTCGGAAGCGTTTTAAAAACCGTTTTTAAAACGTTTCAAAAAAACGGCAAAACCATTTTCAAAACCAATTCGAAACGTTTTTGAAACGTTTTGTGTTTCCTGGGTACCACCTTAACAATTGTTTGTGAAAATTTGTAATCTGTTATTGTGTTGAGGATTGTATTCATTATTTTTACTTGATAGGTTGTAATTTTGGTGAATAGATAAAAAAAAGGATTGCTTTTTCCCTTAAAAAATCGTGCCAAACCTAAGGCCAGAACCATGCGGGTTAATTGTGTTTCTTTTTTTTACTCACTTCGGCTTTTTGAGAGGTTAAATTGAGTTCCGTTTACGGTTAATTGATTTTGTGGTTAGGTTAAATTCAATCGTGTCGGGTTAAATTTATTCAATTTGCGTTTGCCAGCTTTTTCTGTACTCCCAAATAGTCTAGAGTCTCAACCACCGGTTTCGTCCCAGTGCAGGAGACTATGAGTAACGGTTACTTTTCCAGAGGCCGTATACTTTGCAATTTGTTTTTTACGCTCTCCTGTAATGGGATTGAAGCACTCTTAATTCAAAGATAGTCACCTGAAAATAATACTGTTATATTAAGCCCCCACTACTCGTAGTCGTTGAGCACTTAAATTATTTGCTGCGTACCAACCAATGCTGGTAACTGGCTGGCCGTGACAACCACAGTATTGTATATCCCTCACGTCCCTAAACCTTCAAAACCCCACCCGTTTAAAAAATCAGGAACGGACCCCTGGTCTGGGTTAGTGGGAAATGGCTTCCTACACATTACACAGGAAGCCTATTTGAATACAAGGAAACTTGCCCTTTTGTATGCAACCACACGTATCTTAACAATACGAAGATATTGCTAACTATATTTTGGTCAATCAGCAGCACTCATTTCTCGATGTTCTCTGAAACCGGTTTGAACTGATTACGATGGTTAATCTGTCGACATAGGTAATATTCGATCAGAGCTGCAATCGATCATGACGTCGTGGAGGCGGTGTCTCACTCTTATCCAATTGGGTCATTCCATGTCAAACACCAAGTGTGGAACCCACCCTCTCAGATTTTGTTGAAATTGCAGTCAAAGGCTACATTTTATGGGGATACAGAGGAGGTCAAAAGGAAAAATGTCAAGTTCCATTTCCGTTTTGAAGTTAGGGCTCTCAAAGTTTTAAGACTCTGACTATAAAATTGTGATCAGAATTAAAAAAAATGTTTAATGCTATATATAATAATAGTTGCCACTTGTTGCAGCAATAACAAAGCAAGTAAAATTCTTTGCATCCCCTAGTTATAAAATAGGCCCTCAAATAGTGCCATGGTTGCAAAATGGACTAAAATGGGACACACATAGAGGGCGCTTATTTGACGCGTACACCTGATATGAAGTTCTAGCATTGAAAAAAATATTACGTACATATTAAACAATCACTGTGAGTAGAAGTTTTGTTTTGTATTTTTGATGTCTTCAGTGAAAAAATGTCGATTACATATCAAGCAAAATTAAAGCTCAGTTGGTTTAAAGTGGCTGAATTCAGAAACCTTTCACTATTAAAATTGCAAAATTTTACTATTTTGGGAATTTTTTTTTCATCACTACCGACCCACTTAGATGGGATCAGTATCATCCAAAAAAACATTCCCAAACAATTCCTACCCTTGGACATGTTAGGTGACCCCAGTTCAAAAAATTTTCCTAGTACGGGTCCAAATTTTACACTTGTTCTGGTAAAGGTTTATGAAATTCATGAAAATTTTAAAACCAAAAATGGGCAAAAAACTTTGCTTGATCTGTTTTTCCCCACTGAAAGACATCAAAAAACAAAAACACAAAACCTATATCACAATGATTGTTGCATAGTGATGTAAATTTGTTCATTGCTAGGAAAATTCATATCAGGTGTACACCATCAAAATAAGAGCCCTCTATGCTTGGTCCCATTTTAGTCCATTTCGCACGCCATGGCAACTATTTGAGGACTTATTTTTACTCGGGGGATACAAAAAATTCTACTTGCTTTGTTATTGATGCAAGAAGTGGCAAGTAATGATTATATTTCTAACATTAATAAAGTTTGTTAATAATGAATCACCAAATTTTTAATAGTCGAATCAGTAAAACTTGAGAGCCCATAACTTCAAAAAACGGAAGGAATTTGAATTTTCCCCCCCTGCCATTTTGACCTCCTCTGTAGCCCTATGAAGTACCTTGACTGCAATTTCACCAAAACTCTGAGAGGGTGGGTTCCACCCACCTTGGTGTTTTGGCTGGGAATGCCCCCAACCCAATCTATAACCTGAGACTATACCTTAGGGACCGGCCTCTACATCGACTGTGCCAAATTATGACTATTTTAATCGAGGTCTCCATCAATTCCATAGAACTGTATATAGTTGTTATATTTAACAAACCCAGAATGTGTCATCCACATTGATTTTATCACTCAACTGGGCAAAAACCATATTATATCGTTTCTCATGATCACAAGAACAGGCTACATAATGGGTCGATTTTAAATAATTGACTTTCACATGATAACGATTTCAAAAGGAGTGAGTTCACTAATACGTTGTATTCTCATGACTTATTCCAAGTATGATATGCCTACTAGGATAAGCATTATTAGTAAGCATACAGTGTATCATTGATTGGTAACATTGTTACTAATGACTTATAACATCTCGTGTTAGTTCTGGCGTCTTGAATAACAGATCTATGTGACAACGTACTAATCAAAATATTAGGACTTAACACCCACGATGGTCACTACCAAGAATAAAAAAAAAAAAAATCTCGTCAAACTATCTTTTTGTTGACTGGAGTCAGGTGACCTCACTTCAAAATCCAGATCTGGCTTCTAAAATTTCTTGAGCCATCCATTTCCTAGACATCCATTGTCCAATCAAAAACTACTGTCATCCCTAAACTGTATTTCAACTAAAAACCATGGGTACTAAAGGATTAAAATAAATCAACAAATTCAAGAAAAAAAAAATGTATCACTAAACAATACTGATAATACATAAATTCATTATGTGCGTTACATAAAAATTATATAACTTCTAAAATTGAAAACAAAAAAGGCTAATAATAGGGTAAGTGGAAAACTTTCAATAATTTTACTAGGTCTAATAAGAGAGCTAAATGTGCCGATTTTGTTTACTAATAATAATGGCGAAAAGATCAACTAATGGAGGGACCAGCTGAACATTTTCACCATTTCTTTGCAATATAGGGAGTAATTTGCAGATAAATTCCCGAATTTTCAAAGCTCCGATTTCAACCCTAAACAACAATCCCAGTAGTTTGTTTTTACTCCCAACTTCTCCTGATGAACTCTTGAAATAACATCAAAGTTGAAAACCAGTAATAGCAGTGAATGAGAGACCTGAGCACTTAATATCCTCAAACAAAAATTATCCCATCCATTGTAGGGTTTTTCCCCATTCTAATTCTTCCTTGCAACTGTTCCCATCTTTGAAGCAAGCTAAGTAAACACCAGTCTTTAAAGGCAGGATAACAGGCAGTTTTTTCTAATTACAAGGCCATCTCTATTTGCAGTATATTCGAATTTGATTTAGAAATTAAAATTTATAACTAAGCACAATTATCCTTACCTCGCACCAATTTGGTTTTAGGCTTAAACGGTCAACATATATGGCAATAAATGAACTATACTACAAAATGCTGAGAATT